>SJJU01010142.1:0-14781 GCA_012932125.1 Conopomorpha cramerella | reverse complement strand
GATGGATTTTGGACTCCATTGACGTTTGTAAACCGATTCCATCACATAAATCCGGGCGATGTTTATCATAAAATCTAGCTTTTAAGTACAATGTGAAATTATTGTTTTTCTGTTTAAATAGGTATGTGTCCTTTAGTGTTACATACCTTATTTGATTATTCTCTGATAACATCTCTGAAATCTTTAAATAATTCCAGTGAAGATATTCAATAAGGTTCAAAGTATGTGTTGGTCAAGTGGCAATATACTAGCCTTTTTTTTTTTACTTTGCTCGATTAAGGGTTAAGGATGGCCAACAAGACACACACATACAAAAAATAATGTTTTAAAAAACTAGAGGGTTCATTATACTTGTAATATGTTAACTTAATTATTAGCTACAACCGCATGGTTGTGAGTGGATTTCTAATTTACTTTGGGAAATAATACTATTAGGATACAATTATAACACAATTAAACAAAATTAGAACTAATACAGAAAAAGCGAATGGATGAATTGAACAAGTACTAATATTTTAATTAATAATTATTTATGAAAATGTCGACTAAATCTTTTGACGAAACTCCTAGATAATGATCAAAATGTATATACATTTTGGTGTTTAAGTGTACTTACTTGTGCAAGGTGAGCTAAAATAGTTCCAAAGTTTCATAACCTCGACTTAAAAGGTTAAATTAAAAAAACAAAACTTTATTTTCAACGAGTCATGGTCTTTAACAATCATGAGCAGATTAAAAACATCCATCCCCATATAGCACAAAACACACGGTTAAATAAAAACGCATCTAATAACACTGAACGCATTTCGTCCGAACATCACCGTTTATCCATTTTTTTTATTTGCTGGAATATAACACATCCTTACTAATATTATAAATCGGAAAGTGAGTTTGTTTGTTCCGCTTTCACGCCGTAACTACTGAACTGATTGCTTTGAAATTTTTCATTCGTAAACTTAGAAGTCCGGATTAAATAATAGGGCACTTAAAATATTCTCGAGGAAAACTTGCTTGATTTTTCCGTAGGAATGATAAGTTTTCTTATAGTTAGATCATTTTTTAATGAAACGCGCACAGACAATATAACTCAATATTGTTCACCGGGTATATAGGCGCGAATATAACCAAAGACAAGCAAAGTAAAATAACAAAGGTAAGCTCGAGCTTGTCTTTTTCTTATAGTTGTCCTTTACACCGCAATATAACCGCGGGCGAAGCCGCGGGCGGAAAGCTAATAATCTATAAAGGCTATTTTGTTCACTATAGCCAGGTCGAATTTCTGGTCGGAGAAGGAAATTCACCGTAGCTCTTATATCAGCACCTCCAATAAATCTCCGAGACTCTTCCCACCTGCTTTCGGATATGAGGGTACATTGTGAAGGCGGTAATATTGATGTATTGTGGAACGACTGGCGGAAAGTTGGCCCGTTGTCATGGGATGGCGTGACATGGATAGCGGGAACCTATCACTCATCCCGTGTCTGTTTTTTTTTCCTATGTTGATGCATGCGTACCGTACGTGGACAAGGTGAGCTTGACTTGTATGTTGAGCTTTTTTGCGTTGATATTTCATACAGTGGAAAGGTCAGGTTTTTTTGGTGACGTGATCCTGTAGCCAGAGAGTGTGGCAATGCCTCGAATTGATACCGCGCGTTGGGTCGAATGAAAATTTTGGGCGATTTTTGTGCGGTAGAACATACGCGTGTAGTTTTTTTTTTATTGAAGATTGATTTTATTTCTGGACAAAGGTTTGTTTTCTGTGTTCTGGAATGTTTTCTGATTCAATTTAAAATAATAAATAAATACACTTCACGCCTTTAATCCCAAAGAGGGGTAGGCAGAGGCACTTGCTAAAGCAAATCCTACGGTTCACCAAGCGTATTTAACCCAACGTGACAGTGAGAGAGCCCATCGCCGTTATAGGTAAATGTATATTTAAATAAACTTATAAAGTGTAGGTTTAAGGTAAAGTATCTACCCCCTTAGCAATACATTGTCACTTATACAACGGTTATTACAGGTCTACGTGAACTGGTTATTCCGTATTTTACATACAACTGACAAGTTAAGTTGAGCTTTGTGTATCTTCGAAATAGCAATTCCGCCATCATTAGTAAGGCCCTAGCTTTTTAGCAATGGATAAGATAAAAATGTATGATATATTTTTTACTATAATCTTATAACTTTACTGTAATAGGTTATAGTAATTTTAGTCCGCAGAAATCTTATGAAAGGAACTGTATTTTATTATGCGTGATTACAAGAATGATTTTAAAGAAACGAGTACCGACCTAGTAGATGTAGATGATACGGGGCTTTTCCGCAACTCGACGTCCAATGCGCCTGTTGTGCGTGATTTGGGTGGCGCTACTCCAACCACCCCAACTCCTCAAGGAACCGCAACAAACCCCTTGTGTCCTTGACGATCTCCTGCAGGGACCGTCTGGGTCCTAGATGGGTCGCCCTGTATCTTTCCACCTCCTGGCACTCCACCAGGATGTGTACCGACCTAGTACTTGTCAGCCTATTTCTTTTTTGAAGTTGTTTTAAAAGTGACTAACATCTAGCTTATTAAATAATTTGTCATAAATATTCTTCTCGTCCCATAGTTCCCCTCACCCCACCGGACTTTTATATTTAAAAAAAAAAACTAACAAACCCGGCGAACTCCGTTTCGCCACCAGATGGGTTCGTTTCGTTTACCCGTTGAATTTTTTCCTGAATTTTCTTTGCTTTAAACCTCACGGAGCCCGAGACCTTTCCAACGAATGCAAAACCGTGGAAATCGGTTCGTGCGTTCTGGAGTTATAGCGTCAGGGAGGAAACCCCGACTTATTTTTATATAGTACATAAGCATCATTGACTCTTTATTCTTTATTTGTATTATGGGCCGATACCTGCTTATACAGGTATATTTAGTTGCCTGAAATAAAGGATATTATTATTATTATTACCCTACTCCAAAGCTCAGACGAATATAAGCTCAGGTTTAAGTCTGCGAAGAGCATTAATTTCTAAAACTTTCCAAAGAACTAAAGATTCCCGATTGTAAGTACTGTCGAGTATTTGATCTCGACGAAGCTTAAAATACGAATTTTCATTGAAATAACTTACAAATAACTAACAAAGCTCACCGCATTCGGTACACAAGCTTCTAAGTAGAATACTTGGAAACGAAAATTAATACGCAAGAACGCATTACTACACACATCAAAAGTGTCTAAGAATCAAGTACATTTGCAGATTGCAATCAGGTTATGTAAATATTAAATTGCAAATTATGTATAATTTTAAAAACCCTTCGATTATACACACATCAAAAGTGTCTAGGGATCAAGTACATTTTAGAAGATTGCAATCAGGTTATGTTAATATTAAATTGAAAATTATGTATAATTTTAAAAACCCTTTGATTATACACACACCAAAAGTGTCTAGGGATCAAGTACATGTTAGAAAATGAAGAGAATTATAAAATATTTTACAAAAACTGAATTCATTCAAAATGTAGTGATAAGTCATTGATACAGTCATGGGGAATTAGGTAGGATACCAATCCAGAAGATTAGTTTTGATTTAAATATATTATATTTTTTATAGCTAATAATGTTCATGTTCTTTTTCTAAATAGTACTTGAATAAATTTGGCTAGTACGTACCGTAAATGTCACCCTGTATACATCAATAGTGCGTCTGTCTGCTAATAGTATTTCGTATCATTACGAGATCGCTAATTCGCGGAATGCGTCCAGCAGACCGTTCATCATCCAACTGGAGCCGTGTCACGAGCAGACGTTTGTGTTGTTCATAAACACATACAATATTGTACTTAGATATTGTGCTGACTGCTTGTGGTGTACGTTAACAGTTCATGTTGATTTGCTTTCGGTTGGAAGTGAGAAGGAAAAATAAAGGAAATGCATATTAATAATTTCTAATTAGGCGGACCCGTTGGTGTAGTGGTCAGCATGTCTGCCTCTGCTCCGTAGGGTCGTGGGTTCGATTCCCACCGCTGGCAGGTATTTAGGTGATGAGCTTTTAAGTACTTGTTGGATGTGTCTGGGTGTTTTATTTATTTATATAAGTATGTATTTAAAATAAAAAAAGTATTTAAGTAAATATATCTCGTTGTCTGATTTCCATAACACAAGTGCTTTAGCTACTTAACATGGGATGAAGGCGTTGTTGTAAAAATATTAAAAAAAAAATATAAAAAAACATTTCGTCAAGGTCTTTCAAAAGGATTGTACAGCAGGCTGGATGGATATCAACGTTCAAATACAAATACAAAATGTTTATGGCGTTCTAAGTGTACAGTAAGATTCTTATAATATAGGTTTAGTTACAACTAAGAAGTTATTTTCTGATATTGCAATGTTTAAGGTACCTAGTAGAAGCTGCAGACAGGCACCTCTTCAGGTCCATGTCTGCAGCATCCACCAGCAACCCTATTAGTTACTACTTTTATTATTGGGTTCGATTCCTACCGCTGTAGCGGTAACCCACCCACGACTCTACGAAGAGGAAACAAACATGCTAACTATACCAACGGGCCAGTCGTGCTATATAATATCGATCAGTATTATCGATAGTGTTGCACAAAATTAGAGAACAACAGTAGTTTTTGCACAAACTATCGATAGCTGACTATCGAGCGACAACACTAATGCTACTCTAACATGGGCAATAGATAGAGATGGCACTTCGATACAAGTCTACGCTTGCATGCTAAGCGTACTAGCCAAGCACCGCATAGCAGCCCGTCCTGGCCCCGTACCATGAGGGCTTAAAGTATCACAGTTTACACTGTGTGACAGGGACAGAGTTATACCACTCATCTAGCGCTATCCCTGCCACACAGGAATAAAAATACTACTATAAGACCTTATGGTACGGTCGGCCAAGAAAATGGTCTATCAGTTTCGATGACACTTCCTGTGACACTAAAACATCAAATTTCTAACTAACTGAGAGCGTCTGTGGTCCAGTTGGTCGGGCCCTTGACTTGTAACCGGGAGGTCCCGGGTTCGAGTCCGGCAACTGGACGTGTACCAATGGGACTCTTTTTCAGAGCCTATGTACGCAACGCAACGCTCGTACGGTGAAGGACAACATCGTGATGAAACCCGCACACCACAAGGTGTGTGAACCCTATAACGGCGATGGCCTCACCCCCTGTCACGTTGGGTTAAATACGCTTGGTGAACCGTGGGTACTTGCTTTAGCAAGTGCCTCTGCCTACCCCTCTTTGGGATTAAAGGCGTGAAGTGTACTTATTTTATTTTTATTTTTCTAACTAACTAACTAAAAATTCAAATTGAAATGTATATTTAATTTTTTATAACACTGTTACCTAATGTAAGTTACAAAAAATATATGTAAATGTTGCTGTGCCCTACAGGCTCCACGATTGTACCTCAACTGTATTTAAGACCTTATAACACATTGTGGAAAAGCAATAAATTATTGAATATTGAGTAATAAGGTAGAGTTGGTATATTGTGACAAGTGAACAACGAACTTTAATGTTTAATGACATTCATATGAGTTTCAACCTTAGAGTGGTAGAGCAGATTCTTGGCCGACTGTACGGGGGCAGATGTACGATCCACAGATCTCTTCGTAGTCTTCGGCCATTCCCCTCCAGTATCCTCCAAAAGCCGCGTGATCTTAACAAGGCTGTACGTTAAAAATACCGTTCGTAGAGAGCACCTGAAACGGACAATGATCAAAGGAATAATTCAAACAGAAAATTTATCGAGGCCGTGAAATTTATTGAATGGCTCCCCAAAAGTCTTTGAATGGCTCTGAAAACTCTTTTTGGTGTGGAATGAGCAAATTTTATTTTGTAAGGCAGGCGTAAGTCTACCGTTCTTCTGTTTTGTTGCCTTTGTTGAAATTTTTATCAATGGAGCTGCGAGATGGGAATGTCAAGGCGGCGGAACCAAAGTCTAAATGTCGTAAAATTACTTTCTGAAGACTGTTTTTTCGCAGTGATTACAATCTAACAGGGTTATACAGGGTGTCCCAAAATAGGCACGTCACACTGATACTGTAGGTAAATGGGACTTAGACGAATCGAACAAGCCTAACATGCCCATAGAGAAGTATCACTGGTGTTGAGATATAGCCAATTTTAGGTAAAAAAAATACCTCTAAGTCGTACTTTACTGTATAGTAAAGTCGGTTTTTTAAGACAACGCCCAGCCCTAACCGCTTAATATAGAGACTTGGCATGTAGATTTTTTAGGTTGTGCCGATGAGCACGGATTTTGGCCTGTGTTTTCTGCGCAGTACAGTCTGAAGGTCTTCAAGTCACTGGGGTGAATAGGTACCTAATGAACAAGTGTGCTCCATCGTAGACCACAATGCTGCTTAACATCAAGCAGGATGGTGGTCAAACACTTATTCATAGAGATAAAAAAAAAAATTAGTAAATTTCCATTAAGACGCGATGTTCAAGTTTGTATAAAAAACTGGAACCATTGTGGCAGTAGACAGTTGATTTATTTACAGTGAACTTGGCTTGCCCAAAGATTGCATACAGCAGGATAGAATTTAAAATTGTTTGCCCATGGAGCCTTATACAGGCTGTTTAGTTTTTTTCTAACATCACAACACAATATGATGATATAGGCAGAAATATATATTTCCTAGGCAGAAAATTGTCCATTTTGTATGGAGACGAGCAATATTTTTTAATTTCCTCGCATTATAGCATAGACATGGATACATTACTCGGGGTCTTTTCACCCGTAGTATAGGCTAATTCTAAACGTCTGTGGTCCAGTTGGTCGGATACTTGACTTGTAACCGGGAGGTCGCGGGTTCGAGTCCGGCTACTGGACGTGTACCAATGGGACTCTTTTTCAGAGCCTATGTACGCAACGCAACGCTCGAACGGTGAAGGACAACATCGTGATGAACCCTCTAACGGCGATGGGCTCACCCCCTGTCACGTTGAGTTAAATACGCTTGGTGAACCGTGGGCATTTGCTTATTAAGCGAGTGCCTCTGCCTATCCCGCTTTGGGATTAAAAGGCGTAAGGTGTATTTATTTTATTTTATAGGCTAATTGAGAGCCTCCTCGTTTATTAAGCGAATTCGACGAATTAGGAGGCTTTTATATTTGTTACCTCATAACTTTTCACTGCGGATCGATTTTGCTCTTAACCCTACTAACACCAAGTATACTGCGCTTCATGGCCCGTTGGGAAACCTTGAGTTTGAATTTGTTTAGTTTTAGATCATTTTTTAATGAAACGCGCACAGACATTATAACTCACGCATGCAACTGCGTTGAAACGTCGAGTAAAATAACAAAGGTAAGCCTCGAGCTTGTCTTTGATTATATTCGCGCCTATATACCAGCAAAAGGTGGCTCAAAATCGAGAGGAGTGGAGGAAACAGAGGGAGGCCTTTGCCCAGCAGTGGGACACAAAAACGAGCTAAAGAAAAATATACCCGGTGAACAATATTGAGTTGTCTAGTTTTAGTTTAAAAAAAAAACAAATCACATCCTCGTAACCTTAACTACCTTGAAAATATTATCACCCTTACGCACAAAAAACGCTCGTTAAATTTTATGAACAGCGCGCATTGTACTTCTTTTATTTTATAACCGAGACCAGCACTTGAGTCCACTATTTACATAAAAAATCCAACAACCCTGTCAGTTTACTTGCAATAACTAAAACGTATGGTAAATGAGATACAGACCATTTGTGGCACAATCTAGGAAACGGGCGGGAGCGTCGCATACATTTTGATATATTATAATGCTCCGGAACATGTCTCCGTTGACCCCTTTGGGTTTTACAATTACAAATTTCTAACTGACTTAAAAAAAAATTCTTTAATACATTATGGAGAAGCGTTTGACCACCATCCTGCTTGATATTAAGAAACTCCTAGTCTCGTTAAGTTAGGTTACTCTTGGTGAACCGTGGACATTGGCTTAGCAAATGTCTCTGCGTACCCCTATTTAGGATTAAAAGGCGTGAAGTGTGTTTATCTTTTATTTGTGTTTTTTTTTATCACTATGAACAAGAGTTTGACCACATCCTGCCTGATGTTAGAGGCAGCGATGTGGTCTACGATGGAGTATACTTGTTCATTGGGTATCTATTCACACGCGAATTGAATACCTTCAAACTGTAATGCGCAGGAAACACAGACTCCGGCAAGTCATTTTACATCCAGGCCTGTTCGCACTTCACTAAGTTCTCAAATAACTAAATTAGGGGAATGGGGGTTTTCAAACTCCAAAAGTTTCTTATCTAGATGTCGCTAGTAGATATCTAGGGGGACTTCTGTCAGTTATATTTTAGTGCGTTTTTTATTATTTGAGTAAATTATTTAGACTTCAAGACACTTTTGTAACATGTAGACAAAGAATAAAAAAAAACTATCGCCTTCAATACGGACAGCTTGAAGTTAGTAATTTCGTTGACATTTGTCCCCCTAATACAACTAGCGCCATCTGTCGTAACTAAGAGAAACAGGGGCCCTGAAAAATACCCATTGTGTTTAACTAAATTCCGTGAAAAATGTTAAAAAATAAACAGAGTTGAAATGAAAATATCGGTGTTACCATCTATGATAATTCTCTGTGAGTGTAATGACATCCGCCCACCACGGCGTCTTAATACGTGTCTCTTGGAATAACACCCACGTTTGTAAACCACAGTATCCTTTAAGGTACAAAATCGCGTGGCCTCGCTAGGCACTTAAAACTTGAGGGCTTCAAAGTAAGACATGACAAAATTTGTTTGTATTTAGTTAGCTACATCTAGACAAGTTCAAGAAACGGAACTGGCGAGCCGTACCGTGTGTGATATTACACGAACCATTTGGAGGCACTTTTGACCCCCTCATAATTCATAAACTGTTACCCCACATAAATGTATCAAATTTAGATGCACTAAGGAAGGATAAATGTATCAAATTTAGATGCACTAAAGAAGGAAAAATTGAGGGGTCACCACCTCAATTTTTCCTTCGCGAGTTCAAATTTTGTGAGCTAAGATGACTAAATCTCACAAAATTTGAACTCGCGGGCTAAATTGACCAGATACGTTTTGTCTTCGTGGTCGACTCGGCCCACAGTATGCTATCAATAACAAAAAATAGCTTCAAGTGCTCTTTAAGCGACGTGGGTTGGACGTCTAAGTTGACCCTGGAGTCCAAATTTGGCTCATATCGTTTTTACTTCCTCCACATTCAGATGACGATTTTACTTCCTCCACATTCAGATGACGATTTTACTTCCTCCACATTAATTTGGGCATATGAAGAGAATGGATGATGTCGATTGACGAAACAGATTTATATGGGTGATGTAATGGGCCGGGTGAGTTGAGATCATGTATGAAAAGATGTATGAATGTAGATGAAGCGAAAGGGGTATGTTAGGACAAATGGAGATCTGTAGTCTCTACCTACCCCTCTGGAAGACAGGCGTGAAGTGTATGTATGTATGTATGAAAAAATACATTTACCATTCACACATTTTTTTACTCTCCTGCAGTAAAATTAGAATATACTAGAGGCCGCCCCGCGAATTTATTCGCTCAGTTTAGTATTACCTGCTTCCCAAATTTCAAGCGTCCAACTTGAGCTTTAGCTAATTTTCTAAAAGTAGTCAAATACCGTATTGTATCTACAAGTAGGAATCATCAATTTTGTCCGCTGTATAAAAAAAAACAAGGATAAAATATATTTCAACAATCTAACTTTCACCCATAAAGGTAGATGTTCAAGGAAATTCCACGGACATCGACGTAGCAAAAAAAAAAACCCCAGCAAATTTAACAGCCCTGCCATCTGTCGGCCATAAAGTGTCGACTGTGGTAATAAAACTAGACTTAATATCTCAAAATGTCCGATTACTGTCGTGATCTCTTCAAGATCTTTAACCTTATTGGGTCATGTACTATGTACCGTCAAGGTTCCGTTGATACAGAAACTTAATTCATTTTTTTTACCATTTTTTACTTCACGCCTTTTAACCCCAAAGGGGGGAAGGGAAATGCACTTGCTAATGCAAAAGCTCACGGTTCACCAAGCGTATTTAACCCAACGTGACAGAGGGTGAGCCCATCGCCGTTATAGGGTTCACACACTTTGTGGTGTGTGGGTTTCATCACGATGTTGTCCTTTACAAGCGTTTCGTTGCGTATATAAGTTCTGAAAGAGAGTCCCGTTGGTACACGTCCAGTAGCCGAACTCGGACCCGCGACCACCCGGTTACAAGTCAAGGATCCGACCAATTGGACCACAGACGCTCTGTTTACTTATTTTTTTTTTTCAACGCGTCAATGTATATGAAAATTTTGCCAACCAATTTTAAAGAGTGTCCAGTAACTAGTCCTGTACTAGTACTAGTTTGATCATAATATTTTTAGTATTCGATTTTAATAAATATTTTGTAATTTTCAATCTTATTGCAAAAAAAAGTCATATTTTTTTAGCCTATTATGGTAGGGAAAATACCTCCCCAACTATCTTCCACTTTTGATGATACCCCGCTAGGTTCTACGACGACGAAAATTATATTAAATCTTTATTACTTATACCCGAATGTGAATAGGTAACTAAAGAACAAGTATGCTCCATCGTAGACCACATCATCAAAGAAAATCTCCAACCCTACACTGTGTGATAAAAGGAGCACTATTTCAACAGATCATGCATCTGTCCACTACACAAAGACTGTCCACTCTCGTATCGCTCGTCCTCGAAACACGCTGAAAATAACACGTGAACGTGATCCGGGTGTTAAGAACTTACATCAATACAATACATAAGAAGTACTGTCGGACGAGAAACTGGTTTAGCATTTACGCGAACCAAACGGTTTGAGTCTTTTTTTTTTTTAATCACTATGAATGAGCGTCTGTGGTCCAGTTAAATCAATTTTTAAGGAAACGCGCACTGACATGATATTAAATGTTTAATATGTGGTCCAGTTGGTCGGATACTTGACTTGTAACCGGGAGGTCTCGGGTTCGAGTCCGGCTACTGGACGTGTACCAATGGGACTCTTTATCAGAGCCTATGTACGCAACGCAACGCTCGTACGGTGAAGGACAACATCGTGATGAAACCCGCACACCACAAGGTGTGTGAACCCTATAACGGCGATGGGTCACCCCCTGTCACGTTGGGTTAAATACGCTTGGTGAACCGTGGGTACTTGCTTTAGCAAGTGCCTCTGCCTACCCCTCTTTGGGATTAAAGGCGTGAAGTGAACACAATAAAATTATTTTGATTCTGAAGTGTATTTATTATATTTTTTTATTTTTGAACAAGCGTTTGATCACCGTCCTGCCTGATGTTAAGCAGCGATGTGGTCTACGATGGAGCACACTTGTTAATTAGGTACCTATTCACCCCAGTGACTTGAAGACCTTCAGACTGTACTGTCTACTTTCATAGTGCGAATATTTACACGAACCATTATGGCGTGTTTTTTTATAAAACCTTTAAGAAGACTATAATTGAGTAGTGGATGCCCCGCGCGATTTTATTCGCGTAGTTTAGTAATCTCAAATTTCAAGCGTCTAACTTGAGCGATTTAGATTTTTCATACTAAAGTATTTTCCCGTTAATTCCCGTTTCCGTGGGAATTGGGAAGCTATGTCCGTTCCACATTTCAAGTGCCTATGTTTAACCGTTTGGGCTGTGCGTTGATATGTCAGTTAGTTAGTCAGATTTTCATTTTATATATTTAGATGGTCCCAACACCACACTCATAAATCGATTCTACCTCTAAAGTAAATCGAATCTTGCCAATATTGTACAATTCTACCAATCTAAACTTGCCAATCAACCTGTCAGAATTTGCTTCTTATATAACGCCGATTATAGGGTGGTAGATTAGACTTTTGGTCAACTGTATAACATTAAGTAACTAAAGTATTTTTTTTAATGTGACAGTTCCTATGCGTACAATAATAATATGATGATTTATTCCTATGTAAGTTAAAATAAATACCAACATTTAAAGATTGTATCCGACCAACTGGACCAGAGACTTGTAACCGGGAGGTCGTGGGTTCGAGTCCGGCTCCTGGACGTGTACCAATGGGACTCTTTTTCAGAGCCTATGTACGCAACGGAACGCTCGTACGGTGAAGGACAACATCGTGATGAAACCCGCACACCACAAGGTGTGTGAATCCTATAAGGGCGATGGCCTCATCCCCTGTCACGTTGGGTTACATACGCTTGGTGAACTGTGGGCATTTTGAAGTGTATTTTAAAGATTGTCATCGCGTATAATAAACTCTAAGTTGATTGCAGCAGAGCACAAAATTGTGTGAATAGGAACTGTCAAATTGGTTCGTCGAATTAAAAAATAGACTGGTAGTCGGTATGTACAGTGCGATAAAGATGTTTTTGCGAGTAGATAATAATATTCGGCACGCAATCAAAGCCAATCGAGTCATCTTTTGATTTTTTTTCCGGGATATTTCCAATCACTTTCCCACCACTGTAATTCCTGTTCGAGCCAGGATCTACAGCGGCATCCAGAATACATCAGAGCTCAGTCAATGACGACTGGGCTAGATCGCGGGGGCCTAGCCTTCTGTCTTGGATCCCACATAGTAATTAAATCATCTTTTGATAGATTACATATACACACACTAAACTCTTGTCACCCAGAGGGGTAGACAGAGACTGCAGATTTCCATTTGTTACGGTCCTGACTTACCCCTTCTCTTCATCTACATTCATACATCTTTTCATAGACGACCTGCGGTTTCGAGTAATAAGATCACAAAACAAGCATAAAAAGTACCACATTGGAGGACAGTAAAAAAGTCACAATAGATGTTTTATTGTCATGACGAGTATAGGCGTATACTGTCCGGGAAAGGGTTAAACATACATACATACATTTCACGCCTGTCTCCCAGAGGGGTAGGCAGAGACTATAGATCTCCATTTGTCACGTTCCTGATATGTCAGGATACCCCTTTCGCCTCATCAACATTCATACATCTTTTCATACATGACCTCCGATTTCGAGTACTTTTCACGCCATCTTCGGAAAGGACATCACCAATCTGGTCTGTATATGTCCTTCTGGGGCGACCTCTACTCACCCGGCCCATTACATCACCCATATAAATCTCTTTCGTCAATCGACTTCATCCATTCTCTCCATATGCCCAAACCACCGAAGCATGCCCTTTTCAATCTTGGTCTCTACATCTTCCTTCAAACCGCAACTTTAACCTTTAACTATGGACGTGCGGTCTCGTAGACCGCTAGCAGTTTGTGATTTCTGTACCCCTCCGTTCCCCTGCGCGCATCACGTCTGTGCATCTGTATAGCTTCAGTTTTAGTAGCTAAACGACGATGGGGACGGTAGGTTGCGTCGCTGGCTGCGAACTTGGTGAGTTATATCCCTTTTAATTTCTTCGGCGGTCTCTGAGACCGCACGTCCACGTTTGTGTAATGAATTGAGTTGGCGTTGATTTTGTTGTTTTCAGGTATTTTGCAATAAAAATGACGGAAAATTACAGACCAAGTACTTCTGCATTGAAATGGAAGTCTAATTTATCAAATCCACAAAGTGCAACCAAATTATTGCGCTTAGATAATTCTAAATTTGACGATAAATTCCAACACATGCTTTTAGATTTGTGTGTGACGTGTATTGGGTCCTGATATGCCAAATGAAGAACTAGCAACAGAAAACAATGATGTGCCTAAACGTAAGATGCGTAGGCTTTGTCCACAAAAGATTAAACGAGAGACAACTTACACTTGTGTGGGTTGTGGACAGCCCATATGCCTTCAGTGCTCTAAGCAAAGACTGCCAATAAAATGGACAAGTTGAGGCATTGTTGAAATTTTCAAGTTTTATGTTGAGAAGCTAATTTTATGTTATTTTTATACTATGTTTTTTATATTTTATTGTAAGTCAAGTTAAAGTTAATGTGAAAGATTTTTTCTGAAATATTGTAACCTATGAGTGATCTCAAGTTAAAAAGTCTGAAAAGTGCCTAATACTGTTACATGATAAGATTTTCTAAAGAATAAATAAATATATGTGTGTATTTTGTATTTAAATTTACATTTAAATACTTATAAAGGGGATATGATAAAAAACTAGTATGTCAGTAACATAAAAGTGTGTTATCCGACCTTTGTATGTAGCGGTCTCTGAGACCGCGGGTCCATATCAACGTAACAAAAATTGAACGTCCATAGTTAAAGGTTAAACAAACCAAACAAACCAAGAAAGAAAAAAATACTGGAGTAACAAGACATCACATCAAATATTCTCAAACTCACGTGCCAAAAGAACCTTGTCGGTTTGTAGAATACCCGATTATGTTAGCGCTAGGCAACAGAGATTGCTTACCGGTTAGAATAAACGAAATACCAAATATCAACGTGAAAATATTGGAAAAAGAACGGAATGGAGCATTTTCTCGTTGAACGTTTGTTGATTTGGCTTATGAATATTGTAGAGACTGTGAGTAGAGAGGTTGCGGCAGAATTATATATCAAAGAGCTTATGGTAGAACTGTTATTATAATGTAGAATATTTTTGTAATAGCGGTTTTGCGGTTGGTGGTGCACCA
Source organism: Conopomorpha cramerella (assembly GCA_012932125.1). Taxonomy (NCBI): domain Eukaryota; kingdom Metazoa; phylum Arthropoda; class Insecta; order Lepidoptera; family Gracillariidae; genus Conopomorpha; species Conopomorpha cramerella. The sequence goes on along the minus strand of SJJU01010142.1, from coordinate 178 downwards.
CAAAGTTTGAAATCGCGCAACACGGTTGGTGTAGTGGTCAGCATGTCTGCCTCTGCTCCGTAGGCTCGTGGATTCCATTCCCACCGCTGACGGGTGCTTAGGTTACGAGCTTTTAAGTAATTGTTGGATGTGTCTGGGTGTTTTATTTATATAAGTATTTGTTTTAATGAAAAAAAAA
>SJJU01010140.1:0-18498 GCA_012932125.1 Conopomorpha cramerella | reverse complement strand
AGACCTGCCAATCGTAAACCCATGTTGATTTGGGGAGATATTACTTATCAAACAAGGAGCGCAAGCAATAATTACTCGTTCCAGTACTTTTCCCAACACGGGGAGTAATGTAATAGGTCTATATGCTTTTGGATCTGAGGGAGGCTTACCGTTTCCCTTTGGCAGTACCACTAGTTTTCCAGCTTTCCAGATGTCCGGGAAGACTCCTTCTTTAATACACTTGAAGTACATAGAGTATATTTCGGTGCCAGTAGCTGCCCATGCCATTTTGATGATGATGGCCGTGATGCCGTCAATTCCAGGAGCAGTGTTTGGGAGTTGCTTGATTATCCGCTCCAGAGCGTTCATGTTGATTACGTCGCAGTCTTGTCCGCTAGGGCATAATGCAGCTGCCACGCGCACTTGGCTGTGGTATGCAGAGTCTTTACTCGGCTGGTCATCGGGATATAAGGTGCTGAGCAAACCATGTATTGTTTCTTTCGTGGTGCTTGTGTATCCTTCCACTAGTCGGATCCCGTTGAAGGTCTTGTTAGGTGGGCGAATCCTGCCACTGGCTTCACGATACGCTAGACCCCAGGGATCATCGTTTCCAGATTCTGCAATCTTCTGAAAGAAAGCCAATTCCGTATCCTTCATAGTCTGTTTGTAGCGCAATCGAAGATGTCTCAGGTTCTCCTTACGTAGTTCCTCCTGAAGTCCTCCACGCTTGCGTGAGCTTTGCCAGGCGCGTCTCGTTTTTCCGACCTCGGTGCGCATCTGGCTCAATGCTTCTGTCCACCATTCGTATTTTCCGTCTTCTTTTTTGGCTCGGCGTCCCAGGAACTCCCGGGCGGTGCGGAGAAGAGATTCTGAATACTTTGTGGCGTAGACTGTGGCAGTAGCATGACTGTTCAGGCGTCCTATTCTGGCATGTAACGCGGATCGGAATCCATCCCAGTTCACATTGCGCGTGGAAAATGTTTCGCAGACTTCCACCTGGTTACCCGGCAGTGTTTCGTGACGGTCTAGTGTGATGCAAAAGGTGATCAGCTGATGGTCACTGATGCTCGCTCCTTCGTGTACTTTCCATGCATTCACATTTACGGATCGAGTCGACAGTGTGAGATCTACGTTTGAGTATCCATTTGGTCCATGGAACGTTGGGGGATTGCCGGGCTGGTTATGTAAGACGAGGTCTCGGCCTAAGATTAGCCCCTCCATCTGATTTCGTCGGTGCTCGGTGTCTGGTCCCCTTCCTACGTACTGCTACTACTAGTGAAGTGCGAGTAAACCACTAGAGGTATTATTCGAGTTTTCACCTCAAAACTGTCGTGTCGTGTTGGTGAAGTGCCTTTCAAAAGCCCAAATATGAGTGCATTTATACGTTGGCGTTTATATAATCTAGCTGACATTGTAAATCAGCGTCGCCGACAAAATTTGGATAGACGACGAGACCGTAAACAAATCAGAATGGCAACGGACCCATTCTTTATTCCCGAAGCTGAATATTTGAAAACGTTTCGGCTTAACAAGTCAACTGTGAGAACGCTGGTGATGGAACTTACGCCTTTTATTCGCAAAGAAAGAAGGAGTGATGGTATCTCCGTTACACTAAAAGTAAGATAGTTAGTTACTTACCTACTTATTCATCATTCATTGACACCCAACAGGCAGCATATCTATTGACTGCGGCGAAGTCAAAAAGGAAGATTATGTTGTACCTATGAAAGTAACCTATGTAATCTGTATGTTTCTAATCATGCAAAACATTTTCAGGTACTTGTAGCATTAGCGTTTTATGCCACAGGCTCGTCCCAGACGCTAGTTGGCCAAAGCTCGCTTCACAATGTCTCACAGACCACTGTTTCAAGGTCTGTGAGAGAAGTTACAGCAGCCCTAAATCATTCGGCCATTTACAGCAAATATACCTATTAAATGGCCATTACAACATCAACAGCGGAATAGCCTCAAACACATGTAAGTAGATCAGTGAGATACCTAATCAAATGTTGTAAGTAATTGTGCTACTAATCTACCTACATAAACCTAAGTAAGCTAACTTATATATACCAAACTTTGTGCTGAAGTTATTTTACCTAAACATATTTCCAATGGACCTATTGATTTTCCACAGCTTTCCTACTAATGTTCTAAATAATATGATTACCTAATACCCTACCTTCTTATTTTAGATTTTATCAAAAATATGACAATACCCTGGTGCCATTGGCTGCATTGATGTCACCCATGTTGCTATCCTGCAACATGTTGTTACCTACTTACACAATGTTATAATGATTTGTAGATTTGTGATCCAGCACTACGCCTGTTGTGTATAGATGCAAGCAACCCAGGGAGTGCCCATGATTCAACAGTGTGGGACAACCATCCATTGAGTGGTAATTTAGAAGGACTGTGCAGTAAAGGGGAATGTCTGTTTTTATTAGGTAAGTACTTTTAGTAATTTTGTTTTTAATTAAGTCATGTTCATTGTCTTACTGAGGTTCCTTGACTTAGGCCATGTAAAATTATTTATTACCTACATGCATTACATAATAATATCCTGTGACAATTTTGTTTCACAGCTAGCTCAATTGAATGAGGCTCCAGCAGCACAGGGGTTCAAACCCAGACCTTCAGCAGGCCGCACTTTTCAACAGACTTTGGTGGAGAGGCTGTGGTCAGAACAAGAATAAATATACAAATAATTACCTACAAATAAAACTCAGAATAATAAGCAATAGTTTTTTTATTCCAACACTTACAGATATTCCTTTAGTCTTAATCAATTATAACTAGGTAATAAATAATACCTTTGTTCGGTTAAGGACATATTCTGTTAATGACAGATTCTGTTTACGACAGATTTTGTACAGGCAAGTTTGTAATCAGGTAGACACTTTTATTAAACTTTACTCACATAGTATAAAAATTGTCGCCATTTATTCACCGTAATCCCATAAAGAATACAATTTGATAAAGACTTGACCAGCTAGTACTTAAGAATGATATCACATAGCAGTAGTATCACATATTAGAACTCATCCACCAAGTTAACAAATAAATTGATAGTGTTTCATTACTGTCCTTCTGTACTAAACTGAAACGGTCATAAAATGTATATGACTTGAACGGAATCTAAACCGAACAAAGGAAATAACATTTCAGTCAAATCAAATAGTTTATTTCTTCATTGTTATAAGTGCTATTACATACAGGTACACAGTAGTATAACATAAAGCTTGATGAATGTCCTTAATGATTTTAAAAACAAAAGTAAACATCCCCACAACAGTCCGTCCTTGTATAAAGTTTAAATAGAGGAATCCGAAGAACTTGTATTGGGAATTCTTCTTCTCTTTGGCGTTCTCGCACTCTACTAGGCTACGCTGAGCATCTTGAATCGTTTGATCTTGACATCGTTTTGAACTGAAAAGATAGTAAAAATTCAATAAACACAAATTTTAAAACAATGGCCTAAAGGAACCATTTTTACACAAGTCAGGTATACTCACTTGGCACTGGTGACAATTTCCATTTGATCCAGTTGCTGGGGTGTCTGAGCATCTTCTTGAAATAGGGAAAACTGTGTAAGAAACTAAGAAATCATAATATTTTGTTCAACTATAAATGTTTTTTTTTCTTTTTTGGCACTTCTGACAGTGACAACTCCCATTTTGATTGAAGAAATTAGCAAGATTGACACTTTCATCAGTTTGAAAGACGATTCTGCGTTCCACAATTTGCATTTTCAGGGTAAAATTTCGTATGTAGATATTCGATTCATATTAATGGCAACACTTACCAAACTTCTAGTATACTACGAGTATAGTAAGAGTATAGTACGAGCACGATTATACTTTTTGCTAAGAGAATACCCTTTTTATTTTCGCTCGCGCTCTACTCGTACTATAATCGCAATCGCTCTACTAGTAATGTTATTTAGCAGACTTGACACCTGTGATGTCAATCCACCCGAAGCCTTCTAACTACGCTGTCGAGACCGGAACCCACACTTAACGTCCTGCACGAAACACGAAGCGCTCCCGCGCGGTAAATAACCAGTGGAAAGTTAGTGAACATAACACATAGCCGCGTGTAATATAACACCGAGCAATGTCCTTAGAACATGGCCTGCACTGCTTTTACGACAAGGTAGCACAAAACGTTTGATACGTCTTAATACGTTAAGATTTCCAGGAAGGTTGATATGTATATTAAGTAGAGAAAACTTTGATAATCGATGCGACAGTCGGAGCGGATCGCTAGTATATTGATGTATACGCGAAAGTTTCGTTGGATGTTTCGACGACGTTTGTAACTCCTATTATAATAAAATCTACCGAACGAATTCAACGATTTTTTACCATATTATAAATAACAATCGAACAAACAAGTCGCGTATACTTTATACCGAATTTCCCACGGGAACGGCTATACATCTCCTAGTGGCGTGCACGGGCTTACGCAAGGTAGGCAGTAATCCCCAAGGATTGACACCTATGTATGTATAGGTAACTTGTCTTTACGAAATATCGGTACCTATCTACTCACGCACAAAATACAGGACCATCGTTAGCCTATGTCGTGAGTACAACAAAAAAGGATCTAGCAATAACTCTATTATTAGGTCGGGTAACAAAAATACTAAGGTAGGCAGTGCCTTTTTGCCTATATGTGTGTGCACGCCACTGTCTTAGAAACGTTGTTGGGCTCGTCAATATGAACAACGTTTGCGATGGCGACAATGCGGGGAAACGCAAAATATTTTTTCCATTTGTAACACAACCGTGGACATTTGCTGGGCAAATGCCCACGATTCTGCCTGCCCCGCTTTGAGATTTAAAGGCTTGAAGTGTACAGATCATATCTGCGACGCCAATAATTTTGAATCATTGTTTATTACCATATTAAAGCTATGTTATATCACGTTATAATTTCGCACCTCGAATGTAAGAAAGATAGCAAATATCGCCGTTATTTTAGAAGAATGTATACAGCATATCGTTATTCTAATACATTCCAGACGAGTAATACCATATTCCCGTAGGTGCAATGCAGACAAGAGATGCTCAGTACTCGGCCTGTACTAACCTAAAGATAATATATATGTCGTTTATTGCTAACCTAACCTGATTACAATTTCCGACCTGCGCCATAAATATTTTAACTCGTTACAAAACAAATTCTGTACTTGTTACACTACTACATACATACAAATATCTTGTGAAATTCATCCAAGTCTTGATAAAGTTACATTTGTAGCAGATATGCCGCCGGTTTCATAACATATTGACGCGATGTTCCCGTGACGATAAATCCCGTTAGCGCTCCGGGGGAAGGGAAGAGTCCGTCGCAGGGATATCGATCCGTGGCGATGACGTCACTGGGGAGCGGATTACGCGCGGACCGCGGGGGCACGGCCCACGGGCATCGCTTTCAATATGCCTCATTTACATAATTAAGATGGACAAAACCTTGTAAGCGTTTGACCACACCCTGCCTAATGTGAAGCAGCGATGTGGTCTACGATGGAGCACACTTGTTCATTAGGTACCTATTTACCCCAGAGTGACTTGAAAACCTTTAGACTGTACTGCGCAGGAAACACAAACTCCGGCGAAAACCTTTAGACTGTACTGCGCAGGAAACACAAACTCCGGCAAGTCATTCCACAGCCTGGCGGTTCGCACTATGAAAGTAGACGCAAATCGTTTGTTTCGCGTAAATGGTATATCCACCTGGTATAGACATTATCTTATACCTCATCATCATCATCATCAGCTCATCTTCGTCCACTGCTGGACATAGGCCTCGCCAATTGCACGCTGCAATGTTTTGTTTGGCTTCTCTTTATCTCTTCTTATACCTAGACCTACCTATATAAAATTGTCCTGTCACAATGTTAGATACCTATCATACTCAGCTGAAACGGCTATGTGTGCCAGTTGTATTTCTTCCAATTCGCGGGGCACAAAGACAATTTTCTATGAAAAAATATATGTATATTATCATTTTTTTTATTGTGAACAAGACCCCCCATCCCTCCTAAGCCCTACCAGCCTCTAGGAGTACGGGCCATTCCCTGAAGACGTGTGCGTCTACAAGCTTTAGTTATATGTGTAATGTATTCTATTCCTGAATACTGAAACTGAGTCATGATGCCTCCTAGGTCACTTCTTCTAGCCTCATTTCCTTTATTTATTTGCCCGTGCATTAAAATGTTTATAGGTACATCGTTTATTTTAATACCAACCGTTACAATTTAAAGTCGCCAGAGCGATACCAACCTTTAACAGAATTAAAAATATATTTTATTGCTGACTTCGATAGCTTGTGTAATTTACGAGTATAAAAGTAGGTATAGGTTATTGCACAAAAAATAAACACTATACAAATAATATTAATAAAAAAAACAAATTATGCTTAACATAAAAAAACCGAGAAAAAATCTAAAGAAAATCCTGACTTGTCAAAAAAATATGTTCGTTCAAAGAATTAAGCGAAAATGTAAAAAGTAGTACCTTTGATCATTCAAACATTTTCAAATACGCCTAAAGAAAGGGTTGGTTTCTTAAGCTATGGCGAGGTGGCGTGCAAGCGATCATTGACCTGCCAAGTTCACTGAAAAGGTCGCGGTGGTATTTAGATTTTCCATAAAGGTTTCCAACGTATATTACAGCACAGCTTGTTTACGATTAGGTATACAACGGAGTTGCATGCATAGCGTCCCTTAGCTAACAACACCGCTGAAGTCGAAAATTGGAGATTTTTACATTTCAATGCCATTTGATGAAGCTGAATGAATGCCATTGAAATAGATTTCAACCAATCAGAAGCCGTAATTAAAAAAATTGTGACAGCGGTTGGCGTCGCAATCAGCAACAGTTTTGGTTCGTCTCCTGTAAAGTTGGTAAAAATTACTTAAGCGGTGTTGTAACCTAAGGGTTCGTCCCTTAGATTTACAACACCACTTAAGTAATTTTCAGTCAATTTAAAATCGCCTTATAAAAAAATTGTCTATTTTGTTGTTGAACATTTCTTTACTAATCCAGTTTGTGGCCACTGAAGTTCATATTTAACTTCACGTAGTTACATTTTGTGGTTTATTTTACTCTCAGGTCGAATTTTATTTCTTTTATTTTACTACTCTCTGTGGAACATATTCGCAAACCACCCATTTCGTGTTATCGTTTTCTGATAAAGTTTTACTGTTGTTACTTTTATGCTTTTCAAACGTCGAATAATGCATTTCACCTCCGCTAGTGGAACATCCAAAGGTAACTGGGACGTTGTTGGTAAATTTAATCCCAATAATTATATTTGAATGGTCGATAATTCCAGCCGTAGTTGGCCGAGAATATAGGGCGATGAAACTTACGCCGGTTAATTAGCAAGTGAAAATGCCGATGACACATTAGATCTGCGCACGCGACTGTTTTGTAAACATCGGAGTGATAACTCCTTTAAAAAAAATCGGACAGTAAAGATAGACAAATCAACAAGAAATCTAAAAAAGTAGTGTGTAAGGAAGGCTAGTGTGCTATAATTTTATTCTACAAATAAATAAGCATTACAATGTATAAAACAAAGTCGCATCCCGCTGTCTGTCCCTGTGTACATACATGTATCTCTAAAACTACGATGAAGAAATAAATGAATTAAAAAAAATACTTCATTTAAAAATATTGACTTAAATGCTAAGATTTAACAATGACCTCCACTGTAGGTAGTCCTGTGTTGTGGGGTCATAAACAAAATATATTGGACTTTATATCTTTAATATTTTGGATAGATAGAGGTAGAAAGCAGTGGCGTGCACTGGCTTTTACGAGAAGGTAGGCAGTAATCCCCAAGGATTGACACCTATATATAGGTAACTTGTCTTTACGAAATATAGGTAACTTATCTACTCACTCACACAACACAGGACCTTCGTTAACCGTATGTCGTGAGTACAAGGTCGGGTAACCAAGATACTAAGGTAGGCAGTGCCTTTTTGCCTATATAGTGTGCACGCCACTGGTAGAAAGCAATACATATATACTCCTTAGACGTTCACCGTGCAAATATATGCCATTCCAACAGCGTGCCAAAGCGCGTTTCGCCGTCTGTTGTGATAAACGCGTTTGAAGCAGTTATTGAGTGCAGCGGTTTACATCAATATTCATTGGGTCTTTTATCTTTGGAAGACTTCATATCATGCCAGCTTCAGTCGCTATTAATCCTTCAATAACGATGCGGTGAGGGCACGATAACATTGACCGATCAATGCTCCGTGTACCTCGCGTTTCTGTAAGTTCCTTTGGTACGAAAGCTCAGTGTAAATAGGGGCTGGATTTGGCAGCTCGGATAAGTTGCGTGCACTGAATCGGCTGGTGTAAACATTACGTGACATTTCAGAGAACGCTGCCGACGCCAAATCAGCGTTTCCACTTGAACGACGCCAGTAATGTAATTATGTATTACTAGATGAAAATATATTGTATTTAATGGGTACATTATCTGAAAAAGGGACGAAATACTGATTTAGTTCTTGTGGCGCTTTTTAAAAAAGTTAAAACTTAGAAGCTTCGACAAAATCTGACAGAAACTTGTCCGCTCTGGTCCGCGGTGTTGTGTCCGGAAAGTACCTAAAGTATGTTTTCTCGCATTTCTGAACATTTTAGCTGTCAGTTTCATACATCAAATGTACTTTAGGTAGAGCCATATTCTTATCATATCTTCTTCTATTGAAAAGATTCCGTCAGTAATAACTGGCTCTGTGGATTTTGTTTCTCTAGTCAAAGCTGTCTTCCTTGAACTTGAAGACTAAACTGTCCAATAATCCGAATCTGAACGTTACTGGTAAATCATTATTTTTTTTAGATAATAGTTAAAATTCCTACTGTTTATTCAAAACTATACCCACAAGAATAACACAGTGACTGAAAGACGTCTTCATTAAACAAATTTGTTTAATAGAAAAATCTCTGAAAGACTGAACGCAATCATTATCTCGTCTCCATTACACATCTGCGCAATTAAAAGCTCGTGTGTCTTGTAAACAATTTAGTAGTGATAAAACGTCGATTTACAACTTGTAAACAAACGGCCCACCTCCTAATTTATGTTTACGAGTTTCCCAACGCACGTACACAGTACTGGATCCGTCTGATTGCGCCGGCCGGCCGTTGGAAACCGCAAGTTTGATATCGTGCCGCCGCCACTGCCGGACGATGCCAAAACACACTCCATCCTGAATACAGAGACTGGAACTACGTTATTTGCCACAATTTTTAAGCGACATTACATTTTCACCCACTGCAATATTTTTTCCAGGCCTTAGGAATCATTTGAAGAATCCTTTTTTAATAAATTTTTTATAAAAAATAGGCAAAAATGTTCTTTACAAAAGACATGGTTGGTCTGACATTTATATACATATTATATTAATGACCCGCAACTACTCTTTCCCATGCTGTGGGGTCGACTGGTAGACAATACGGTATATAATACAGTCCGCCTTTTGTACATTTATACACTTACACTTCACGCCTTTTAATCCCAAAGCGGGGTAGGCAGAGACACTTTATTTATAAGCAAATGCCCACGGTTCACCAAGCGTATTTAACCCAACGTGACAGGGGGTGAGCCCATTTACATTGTACATTTACGTTGCAATAAAATATTAAATAAAACTAAATAAATTAAAGGTGTTTATATTGACGAGCCCAACAACTTTTCTAAGACCATAGCTCGGGGTCCTTTTACACTCTGCATATATACTACGTTATGCATCAAGTACATTATGGTTGCATTTACTCTCTGTGTGCGTAATAAAATATTTAACGGTTAGCAATAAAGTTGGTCAATATTATGCTGTTGCGTTATTAGCATTTATCATGGAAATCGGTCACACGGCTACAACTGGCAACGCATTCGTTACCTTTCATTGCTCGAAATACCTAGCTACTACAAATATTTTTATTGTGAAAGTGAAATGAGAAATGGTTGTATGTTTGTAACTTGTTTATGGAAAATGGGGTATTTTCTTTGACGTTTTCCTGACAGATTTTCGAGCTGATAACTGTCATTACTATCATACGTTTTAATCAAAGTTTAACAGTAATGACAGTCAAAGAAAATTCCCCATTACTGTCAGAGAATCTGTCAGAAAAAACGTCAAAGAAAATTCCCCATTACTAAACATACACGGGCCCTCTTAACTATTACTAAATGAAGTTTTGTTAACATTTGGGTGGTAATTAGAGCAATGGCACGGCGAACGCGATTTTAAGCTCTTCTAGGCTGTTCACTTCACTCTTGTCAGCGCAGATATTATGCTTTAAGAGTCCTCATAAGTAAAAATGTATGGAAGGGTTTGATTTAAATATTTTGGGTATTTGTATGCACTTTTATTTAAAAAACGTGTTTAAGGTAAAGTTACTCATTGCGTAACGCACTTTCAATGTCAGTTGGGAGTTTTCTGATATCTGTTATATTTACGGAATTATGTCCCGGCCACAGTTAACGAGTAACTGTAACCCTACAGGGTGTCACAAAAACGGGTTTGACAAAAAAGTTTCTGACAATGACATTTTTTGTCGTTTTGACATAGGGTTCTATGAGTAAAGTTGTTTGGTATCGTGAGTCGACTGACTCTCGAGTTTTGCCAACGTTTTTCATTTAACGTTGTATATTTATAGGATTATTAACCTTAAAGTAGTAAACCATATTGACCAAAACTCCACCTACGCACACCCTCGATTCAGAATCATTTCTTTTGTTGGTCAGAAGAACCAGGAAAGTATTAAATGAAAATGTGTAAGGAGGAACTTGTGCTCCTTTTAATGCGGCGAAGCCTTACATGTGCACGGAGAAGGCGTGTAATACAGAATAAACTTAGGAAGGCTTAATTTGTTTAGTCTAGGGTTAGGTTTTAACATATCTACTGCTAAGTATGTTTTGAATCTTATACTACTACTTTGTGTCTGTGCACTAATTTGACGAAGAATTTGAAAATTTGTATGAATAGATTTTTCGAAAAATACCTACATTACGCAACGCTCGTACGGTGAAGGACATCATGATGAAACCCGCACACCACAGGGTGTGTTAACTCTATAACGGTGATGGGCTTACCCCCTGTCACGTTGGGTTTAATACGCATCGTGAACCGTGGGCATTTGCTATAGCAAGTGCCTCTGTCAACCCCGCTTTGGTATTAAAATTGTATTTATTTTATTTTTATTTTTTACCTGAATTATCTGGGTAAGAGATTAAACATTCATTTGATAGTTTTAATTCGCTCATTTTTATCAATTATGAAATAACATCTCTATCGTTAAAAATCCGACATCATTATTTCGCAGTGACAGGCCGATCTGTTAAATCGTTCGTAGAAATAAACATACCTTAATATGTAGATAAACTGTCAAACTTATAAAAATACTTATAACTCAGCTACTTTTAATTTTTTATTTCGTTTCGATAGATCTTGGGTGCATTACTGTATTTGATGAAAATATAATTAATATGTGTAGGCATAGTTGGCTTGTAGTTTACTCAAAAGAAACATTTAAAACGCCGTTTTGAACTAACTTAACTTTATCAAGCAAATCAATGCTTCCGTAATTACTCTTTCTGTACCTACATTTTAATTATATATCGTTCAGTGTATATTATACTGGGCTAAAGTTCTCAAGGTCGGTGATAATTATTCACCATAATGCTGTGGCCTAATTGTTGCAAACAGAGAGCGATTTAATGAGCACTTGAAACGTGAATACAAAGGCCCCTCTCCGGAGATGAGAAAATGTCTGTTTGCGCAGGCTGCGCGCGTCGCCCGCTTCCACCCCTTCCTGATCAATTTTCCCCTATGAAAACACTCACACAGCATACTTCCGTCCTTATCTCCGTGCACTATACAGAGCGAGAGGCCAACACCAAATTCAAAACGTGCTAAAACAAGCGTGGTTTTTATATATCCTGTGCAGTAGCGCCGCCGGGCCGCCCCGGCAAGCGCGCTTTCATCTCGCCCCCATGTAACATCAACAAAATATCAAAATAATCAAATCCAAATGTCTTCCATAGATTAAGTAGTACGTTATAATTATTGTAACCAAGTCTTCCATTAGATATAAGTTAGTTAAGATGAATAGGAACGTGGGGGATAGGGTGTCGCGTCGGGAGAACGATAGGGTTGTGTTTGAGCGTTTATGGAGGGGTACATTTCAAACGGTGCTCGCCGGTCCTCAGCGGCGGCCGCGGGCTTCGTCCCTAGATCCCAATGTTGAGACAGTTCAGCCTGTAGAAGCGCCAGAACCTGTGATCGGTCTTGAACCGGCGCTCAGGACAATACTGGCTGGTCTCCGGGCCTCATGCTGCTGCAGGTGTAACTGTTCCGCGGCCGAACGACCCTTTAACGACAATTTGCAGGTCTGTCTCTCCAATGACGACGAGAGGAAATCCATGCGATCTGTCATTAGGTGCGGTGATTTCATTTAAATACATATTATTATTATGAATAATTTAAGAATTTTTCGAACATTAAAAACGAGATAACTTGTCGTTTTTATTGTTATGTCCATTTTGGCAAAATAAAGATTGCTGTTTAATTTTTTTATTAAAATTCAGTAATTAGAAGCCATAACAAGCTCAAGTGGCTTGAATATAATTATTAAACGTATTGTCATCTTTTCCAATTAAAACTGTTAATACATTTTATAAATGTCATCGGACGGTATTAAATTTTTATATTTCCCCATTTCTAGCGCACTTAGGTGCTGTCCAGGTAAATATGTCATATGAAGATTATGTAAAATAGAAACGTCCTATGGTTTAACACATAAGTTACATCTCAAAAAGATACTAAGCAATAACTAGAGTGCTCCGAAGTAGGTAGTTAAGAATACATTAAAGAAACATTTAACATGATGTAGGTAATTTTGAGTTGTGAAATATTTTAATTTAAGTAGTTATACATACGTATATTATGAGACCAAAATATATCAGCTATTATCGGTAGAAAAATCGTTATAGTACAGTATCAATTTACTATTGTAGTATTTACATTGAAAAGTACGTTCACACAAATTAAAATTTCATCACTCCAACTTTAGTCGAGAATCATTACGCCGTTAATTTGAACGCAGCTGTATTAACGTTTACAGTGTTCGCGAAACGCACGCTGTCGCCGAGGCTCAGCAGGAGAAGAACGCCCGGCTGCGCGACGCATTCGGCATATCCCCACGGTTCGTGGAGGGCACCAGTTTGGACCCCGAGCGGCGGGCGCGCGACGAGGCGCACAAGTACCCGCTCGTGAGGACCCCGAGCCATGAACGCGAGGAAAGACCGACCACACAGTCCAAGAAGAAGAAGAAGAGAAGGTAAACTGTTCTTTCAACTGTCACACTTTCCAGAACAAAGAACTGCTATAGCAGTTGTAACAATAAAATGTCTATTAAACGACTGTTGGATGCTCAGACCGAGCACAAATACACTTGCAAGCCGCGTCTCATTCTGTCTCTTTTCACCAAAATGTATGGAAAATGATGTACTGTTCATGTACCAAATTCACTTTTGCTACTAATTTGACAGTTTATGTATGCAGTAAGGATAATTGTCTCTTACTCTTTCACTCCTTCATGTTTTTCGTATCGTTGTCTCGTTTTATTCTAAGCGTCAGTTTAGTATTGCAAGTCCAGTTGTTTTTGATCTGAGGTTGAATGAGATTTCTTATGTCTGAGAGATTTCTAATACGTTCTTCTGTGAAAGAATATAGACTGATGATTGATTGATTGATAGTATTATAAACAGGAAAATTCTGATTCTAAAAATAATTTTAGACTCGAAAACTGGGGACCAATTTGCTAAATTCTTTCATTTCACAGAACCTGCGTAAGTTATAGCCGGGTGCCATACGCTATTTCGTATACACATCATAATAAACTCGAATAATATAAACCAGACGTAAAACAACTATTCAGCATTAATAACCTATAAATAAATAACTTTTTTTGCAGTACCTCTCCAGAAGCTAAGAAATCCAAAAAGAAAAAGTCAAAGAAGAGCAAGAAACAGAAGTAAGTATATATTCCCTAAAATATTTGGAAAAAATGCGTATAAGAATTCCGCCATTTTACTAATTTTATTATTTTTTCATTTATTTTCCAATTCAGACAGATTGTTCTACAGTTGCCAAGAAGGCAAGTATTTTTCAACATCTAATATTTGATTGTTTGAATCAATTTGTCGTTTTTATTACGCATTTTAGTTACGTATTTGTTTCACTGCGTTTTCAGCGCAAGGAATTTGTTGCGGAAATTGGCCATCGGGTATTGTACAAAACGTTTCAATATAAACTCAATTTATAACAAGAGCCAATCATTTTATTTTGTAGAATAATTATTGTAATTACAAGGCAATTTTCTTCCAAAAAAAATGCTCATTGGATCCGGAAATATCCTTTTAGCCGAAGTTTACTGTTTCTATGTACGTCTTCATACAAAAAGCACAGTCTGGTAAACAGTATATTTCTCTACAGTTCATTAGCTTTTAGAATATACTAGACAGTTTTTTATTTATAGTTGTATCTCGCTCATTTATTAAGTAACAAGAGAAGGATAGACATATAAAATGACAGGCTGTCAAGTATGTTCTAAAAGCGAATGAACTATATTTACGTATTGTTTGTGTAAAATGTTTTAACTTATTTATTCTATGTTTCTGGGATAATTATTTATATACTTTTCTATACAGAGTGTAAAAGGGAGCCGAACAATGGTCTTGAATGAAACGTTATTGGGCTCGTCAATATGAACAACTTTTACTATGACGACAATGCGGGGAAATTATTGTTTGTTGTTGTTTGAACTGCTGTTGTTGTTCAACAAACGTTGTTGGGCTCGCCTAACAACGTTCCTCAGACCATTGCTCGGGGTCCTTTTATACGCAGTATAAAAATAAGACTAAACATTATTAGGCGGACAATCTGTTTCTTAAAATAATAAGGCGAATTGAATTATTATTTCATTGAAGTGGGGTAACATGGTAGAGTATGTTTGATGTATTCATATTTATTTAAATTCCCTTGAATACTAGTTTTCATTGTATTTTGTAAGAGTGTTATAAATGTTTTGCTAAAGTATCTATGACGTCTGTGAATCTACTGAAATATCCTTTTCTCATCTCCTTTTTGCTTATTCCGAATATCTGCCATATAAAATCCACCCCAGGGTGGATAGTGGGAGAATCCACCTTGTCATATAAATTAAATGTTCTTTTGTATGGCGGTGTGGATGATCGAGCGCGCAATTTCCGAATATCTGCCCTGTGGCAGATTTCCCAGGGTGGATGGTCGGAATAAGCCCTCCTTTTTAACTGATGATTTTTATAGTAAAATTTGTCTTCCTGATTTTTATTTCAGTTTCCAATGCTATATAATAAAAATAATTGGTGCTTAAAGAATACATTTTATAAGTATTACATTACTTCTGTACGTCATAATGTTCCCAAAAATATTTTAACATGTGTGGTTGTTGGTAATAAAACATTTAATTTAATGATAAATCTAATATAGGCAGGAGAAGAAGAAACGCAAGCGCACGTCTGACACCGAGAGCAGTTCGGCGTCGTCTGACTCCAATTCCGAGGACGCGAGCTCCGACGGCGAGCGACCGAGAAAGCGGAAGAAGGTACATATCGATGTCTCACTCTAACAGTTCCGTTACAGCCACATCTATAAAGTGCAGGAGGGATATTCACGTCAAATGCTGTGGCATTCAAGAATTAAGCTGATTTATTTTTTGAAACTATTTTTGAAACAATGCGACAGCATTTGATATTAAACTAACTGGTCTTCATAATAGAATTGTTGTGAGTTTGGGAATATATAAATATGAATACTAAAATATGTTATTCTAGATTAGTACGTACCTATAATTCTTCTTTACTCCAGTTCTAGATGAGATATGAAAGTGTCTTACATTTTGATATGTTAATTTTTACTGTCTAGTTTGTGGGGTCCTTTTGTGGGCTATATGTGAGCACATATTGGTTCTGCACCGACTTGTCTGTACTTTGTTTTGAAAAACAAATTTCCCTGTGTAAAAAAAAGTCCCTTTTTACTGTTTTTTTTTACTGCAGCACCATTAGTACGTAAAGTCAAGGTGATACTTTGATGAGGATAAATACACCCATGTATGCTACCCTATATACCCATTTATTTCTCACAATCCATAATAGTTTAGTACCATAATTGTTGTTTATTTTTTTTTGGGAAACGAAAGCTTTCTGATTATACTTTTTCTTTTTATAATTTGCCAGTACGAGTATCTAACTATAAATACTTAGTTGAGAACAGATAAGAAGATAAAATAAAACCAAAAATACTTACCTACCTACAAACAATTGGCTCTTTTTACTAGACTGTTTTTTTTTACGTTTGTTTGTTTGTAATTTATTAATTAATGTACACTGTGAATGAAAAAGTTACACGAGAGTTAAAATTATCTGTTTAACTGTGCATCATTTCATAGGATAGCCATCTTAATATGAAGAAGTAAGATAATCTGTAAGTATACAACCCAAAACACGATGTATGAATATCATGTTAGGCTTTATTATACTAAAAACCGGTGATTGTGCTAAGTTGGAGCTAATTACCACTAATATTACCATGAAGGATGTGAGAGAGCGTGCGATTATGAATATTATGTGATTTGCATGGGTTTTTTTTTTGTGTGAGTCGGGTTAATTTTATGCGGCGTAACGTGCTATTTAAAAATTTATTGTATGAAACAAAGTCGCCCACTCGCTCTGTGTACACACACACACACATCAAAAGTGTCTAATGATCAAGAACATTTTAAGCTCTAAAAAAAATCTAATTGATTTAAATCAATTCTGATCTTCTGGATTGGTCTCCTACCTATTCCCCATGCCTGTATCAATGACTTATCATCACATTTTGAATAAATTATGAATTAATTCAGTTTTTGTAAAATATATTCTTGAATGCAATCTTCTAAAATGTACTTTTACAGCTGGAAGTTTTCCTATATCTGTTATATTTATGGAATTATGGCCTGCCATACTTAACGATTACACCCCGTATATAGGTATATAGTGCTTAAATAGGCGGCTAATTGGTGTAGCTATTATCGCGTTACAGATTAGAAATAAATTGCAACTTAACGATGGAAAGGACGCTTTATCGAACTTTCCACCTATTTATATGAAAATAAACCTCAATAATAGGAACAATGCAATAGAATTTATGTTTTCTGTTGCTCCATTTAAACCAGTAGTTATGTATTTACTTCATTTAATGTAATCGGATTTGGTAGCTGGCTACGACGCGGGAAAGAATAGGCCCATTTCGATGGTCCCTATTAAGAAAGTCGGATCTACAAAACGTAACATGTTCAGGAGAGAAGATTGAAGTTAGTTTTGGATATTAAAACTAAACAACTTGTACTACTTCAAATTTACAACAGCTTATAATCTTTGGTATCTTTACCTGATGTAATTAATATACGTAAAAAGTTTATAGATCTTAATATCGCCAATGTAACGGTGTAGAAAAGTACATATTCCCCACTTTTCCCACAACTCAGGACTACCTACAGTGGAGGTCATTGTTAACCCTTAGCATTTAAGTGAAGATTCTAATAAAGTTTTGATTTGATTTTCCTAAAATTGCACTACCGACATTTTTAATTGGGACCATCGATTTGGTCGCTAATTGTTTCTATTCAAATATCTAATATATGTCTAATAAATTTAATACAATATTCATACCTGTTATTTTTCTAATAGTTGTTTGCGGGTTACGCTTCTCGCTTTCACGTGTTAGGGTAGAGAATATTAAAACAATACGGTTCTAGGTAATAACTACACTCTAGCCTCTTTGCTAGAGTGTATTTTATAGTGACAGTTTTAGATTCAGGGTTTTTTATGATTTTTGACACAAATAAATGATGGAAAAGTCGACCGATGTTCCTATAGCTAACCGTAATTATAGACAGTTTTGTTTGACAAACTGTAACAGTGATTAAATGGGGGGAAGGTTATATACACTTGACTTCTCACATCTTAATTCCAAAAGCAGGGTAGTCAGACATTACTGTCCATTTAGTACAATTGTGCTGATAGCTTTTTACGCCGTGTATATTGTCTTGAAGAATATCCACCGGTAATAATTAATTTCACATGTCAAACTCTATCGCGGGATAAAAATAACTATACTTTTTATTTTTAAATGGCACGTTATGCACACCCCCTTATGTTTAAGTGTATGGTTGTGACAATAACTAATCCATAACATTCTCCCTCTCGTTTTAACCAAAACTTGTTAAGGACGATCAAAAATTGGTATAAATACCAACGCAACTAGTTACGAAGGTACGTTTCAATTGTCATCATAATATGCATACAACGTTACATCAAAGACGTTGGCGAAACTCGACCAATTTCGACTCGGCCCATGATATTTCCGTTATTCCATTTCACATTCCCACCAACTGCTATTCCTGT
>SJJU01010139.1:0-21532 GCA_012932125.1 Conopomorpha cramerella | reverse complement strand
GTGATCCGACAGAGAACCCAAGTCATCGACATAGCTCATCGTTTTAGCAAGCTGAAGTGGCAGTGGGCCGGCCATATTTGCCGTAGAACCGATGACCGTTGGGGAAAACGAGTTCTCGAGTGGAGAACGCGTCTCGGCAAACGGAGTGTAGGACGCCCTCAGGCAAGGTGGACTGATGATATACGCAAGATGGCTGGCAGAAGCTGGATGCGAGAAGCCGAAAACAGATCACAGTGGCGTGCAATTGGAGAGGCCTATGTCCAGCAGTGGACAAGTATGGGCTGATGATGATGATGATGATTGAGTAAGAAGTTTGTAGGTTGGTTCTACTTTCTATATTAAATTCTGTAGCCGAGAATAATGTGGCATAATATGGATCATAAATGTGTTTAAACCTTACGACGACATGTTTTCTTGTGTATTTTACAGTTTGTTTTTCTAACTTGTTGTCGGACAGTCTAAAGAGTCGTATTCTCTTGGCAAATCCTATTACTATTATAACAATAGTATCTTCTTCTGTATAGCTGGCGCCTTACTAAGCTACATTTCAAATATTATTTACCCATTATATGGTTCCACAGTGAAGAGTTGAATAAACCACTAAATCATATGGGTACGTAAGTTCCACCTCCATGAATAATTTTGTAGGTAATTAACTGTTTGTACCCACGTAGGTACATACCGTAGTATGCTACTTACGTAGGTACTAATTATTTATTTTCAACTTCAGGGCGATGCAGTTGCCATGAAACAGAATTTCCTCTGCACAACCTCGTGTGAAAACTTAGCGCAGGTATATTATACACCGATCGATAACCTTTACAGTAACTTTTACTTCCACAACATGGATTTTGCCAAGATATTATCTACGGCCAGAACGGCGTCAAAGGGCAGCTGAACACTTAATTCTGTATTTCTGGGTCCATCACAAGATTCCATACAAAATAAGGTCGTCAGGCTGGTGATAAAAATATTTTACGCACTTTAGGATTTTGCTTATTTTGGACAGCGGGCTAATTTCGAATATCTACCCTAGAAAATTCAACCCAGGGTGGATAGTGGGAAAACACGCGTCCAAGAATCCACCTCGTCATATAAATTAAATGTTTAATTGTATGGAGGGGTAGATAATCGAGCGCGCATTTTCCGAATATCTACCCTGGAGTAGATTTTCTAGGGTGGATAATCGCAATAAGCCCGAGTACGTAAATGGTTATTGAAGCCCTGTCTTTTTCCATTGAATGTTGCATTGAAAAACGCACAAATAACGAGTTATTAACATTTTAATGTGTGCGCCCAATGTTTTGAGATCACTGACTTTGAAATTCAGAACAGAATTCAAAATCACGAAAACAAAAATATACATTATGCAGTTACAACGAAGAAACGTTAGGTCGATCTAACAAAACGAGAACACTAATCTAGTACTTTATCAGACGACATGTTTAATTATCACGGTGTAATACTGCAATTATTTCAGTTATTTCAGGCATTATATTTTTATTTCAGATCGATACACACTCTGAATCTGACAAAGAAGATTTATTGAATAAATTGGAAAATTACAAATGTTCAACGGCTGAATTGGTATGTATGTTGGAATTTATTTTTAACTCCCGACGCAAAAAGAGGGGTGTTATAAGATTGACGGGTCTGTCGGTCTGTCTGTGGCATCATAGCTCCCGAACGAATGAACCGATTTCAATTTAGTTTTGTTTGGTGTTTTACGGGCGAGTGATGTTTGATGAAAATCAATTGAGCCGTTTAAAAGTTATGGGGTGTTAAAGTGGGGATGCAAAATTTAACACGTACATTTAGAATCTGTTTATTAAATGAAAATTGGATAATTTGTTCAAAAGTTATGAGGGTTGAAAGTGGGGAAAAAGTCGACTCGATACAAATATGTTATAGTGGGGTATCAAATGAAAAGGCAAGACACGCACATTTAAAATCGGTTTTTTTAAAATTTGTAATGTTAATTGTTATGCTAGAGATAACAAGGTAAAATTAAAACATTGCCGAAATTTGAGAAAGTTACTCAGCCTGTTTGATAGCATGGGTCAACGTTTTTAAATTTAATTTTGTACCTGAATACTTCAGTACAGTTCTATAACATTGTCTCTAATTAGATAGTTGGGTACATATGTAAGTAGGTGAATTTTCAAGATGGACGCTGTGAACTCTGTCCTGACGTGTTGTCAAGAGGCATCGATAGAGAGGTCGATCAAGTGAACATTCTTTTTTGTTTATTCAATGTTCTAGCATGCTCTTTACCCTTTCGATCGTGGTCCAGATTATGTTACGAGCCAGCACATATTTCGTAATAAGTGAAACGTCTATACTGAATAAAAATTTTTGTATTTATCTTGTAAATGAATTCTATTTGTCTGTAAAATCGATAACATTGTTACTAAGAACCGATCTTCGTACGACTCTTGCTCTTATTTACAGAGTTGCCCGTACAAACCGATTTATCTGGGCCACGCCGTAAGTACCTATTATGAAAGCTCCAAAAAGAAATACAACCAGAGAGGGAGGGCTAATTACGATAAAGCGTTTAATTGTAATTAATTGCCTAGTACGATATTAAAAATGAATGTTTCACTACGTTTTATTAGTGCCTACTTTCTTTTAGGAAAACCAATTGGGTGGTTTAGAATTTGAGATACAGCACATTCGTACGGAAATGGACAAGATGAAGAGCTGCCGCGGCGGCGGCGAGAAGAACACGTGCTTCCAACAACCGGTAAATATATGTACCTTTTTTTCTATGTCTTCTGCCTGACACCCTAAGGTTCAAACTCCTATGAATGTTACTTATATATATACAAACAACATAGTTACTATAGTGTGAGTAACTCTTATGTTGTTGATGTTTTAGTGACACATAAAGTGTTATCAAAACTGATGCACCACATTCTTTTCCCACCGTACATACTAGGTACTTACTACCAAGCACAAGCTAACTTACCAGTGAAAGATCGTTACGCCCTATTAATAGAGACGTAATACACGCGCTATAAACGATGCGAGGTCGGGTTCGGAACCTACGAACATACAATTAAAAATAATAAAATCGCTCAGGCCGAATGAGTTTCTTTTATCAAATACTGACACACAAGAACTTAAACCAGAAGTATTATAAAGATATTTTTAAACAATTAAGCACCGGACGCTTTTTCCTTGAACATTGGTAAATAACTATTAAACTTCGTTCATCTTGTTTTTTAATTTCTCTCCAGCAACATTTTTCCAGCACATTTGAATCGTCATTGAAAAATGCATTTTTCAGCCGTGATGTTGTAATTTCGAATCAAACTTGTAACCGGAACTATCTGCCTGTCGACTTCAATATTGGCTTTGGACAAGTATTCTTCTACAAAATATAGTACATGCCCTACTGCTGTGGTATAATAGTGTGTAATTCCGGGAAAAGCGAAGCCGAAGTGTAGGAGTCATCTATGGTCTAAGTAAAACTCAAGGGTGAAATAGTTCGGATGTAGATTTTTCCTAATAAAATAATATGTTTATGTAGGTACCATAGGGTTGGGCACCCTTAGAAAAAATAAATCGTACACTTGCACAATGCACTTGCCTAAAGGGAAGGGGAAATAGCGTAAATTAGTCTCCTAAACGGAGAAACAAAGGCATTTTATACAATCGTCCAAAGACAACATTTGGAGACTTCAAACCGTACTTGGGTAAACCCTGCCTATTTTCCTCGAAATCAAATGAGTAATGCTTCTATGTATGTAAATTGAGTGTGCATGGTTTAAAGTTTAAAGCAAAGTCACCAAAGGTGGTGTGTATTTGAATTTATGTATAACTATATTTTAAAGCGAACTCACGCCTACAGAAGCTTAACTTTAAGATTTATGTCTATCGAAGATTGTATTAATTAAACTATAATCAAAATTAACAAATCTTGCGATCTACTTTTCATTTTTAAAAAGGAATCGGACGGGTCACTTTTCTTTCATTGGCATATTTCACTCCGAACAAACTATCTGAACAGGAATCGTACGACAATTAATGATGAAAAAGGATTACTTAGTGAATAGATCCAGTTTTTTTATTTTGCATTTTTCATTAATCATTCAAAGGAATGAATTCGTCCGAATACGAATTTTATTGATAGACATTTTGTATGGAATGAATTGGCATTTTTTATTTTTGCATTCGCAGTGCGAACATGGGGATTAAATCATTAATCCTTCCATCACAAATTTTCACAAAAAAGAGATTGCTGATTCCGTTTTTAGCTATTCACTTATTAAGCTTTTATGACATAGGCAAGGAGGTATTATTCTACTAAATTTCATCTGTTTCCAGGACAATGCACCTCCAGTCCCTCCACTAACTCGAGCGGTATGTGTCGCTATTATTTCGAATATAATAATTTAGCTAAAACTGCATATTCATTTCACAAAACTCGAAACGTTGTTGTTAATACCCAAATTTACCAACAAGTGCATACCCTATTTGCATGTCCCACATGTTTTTGAATTGTTTACGAAGGTATTTTCAACTTTAAATATGTTCTATTATATCGTATTATGTAGGTATAAATGGAATGTTAAAATATTATTCACTCTTGAAATTGACATTATCTTCCTTATTTCAAAAGTCGTTGTTTAAAATTAACGGTTTCCTAGTCCAAGTCTGTAGAGCATTACCAAATAAGAAATTAGTTTTCACTGACTGAGGAACTAAGTAGGAATATTACTTGTATTTGTTTTTTATTACATATTGTACTGTGTTTCAGTGTGGTGTATGCCCACCGTGTCCAGCGCCATGTAACCCTAACGCTCCACCTGTAAGTTCCCATCTATAAAGGTCAAACCATATTGATTCTCCACTTATTGCATACATTGTCACTGGATATACTTGACTGTTTTGGGGTAATTTATATTGATGACGTAAGTGCTAATTCGTCCATATTATATTTATTTAGGTAGTTAGTGCATATGTCCAGCAAATTTATTTGGAAATTTGGCGAGGAGTTCAATCTAACGTCTAACAATTCAGGTAAAATACATATATATTGTAACAGAATGTTGTGAATGTTTTCTTCTCATACAATATTTTTTCTCATTAAGTACGGTATTTCATAATGTTACGTATTACGTGTTACTCAGCGAAGAGGCGGGTCTGAAAAAATCTTACTCACTACCCAGTTATTGCTAAAAATGCTGTTGTTAAACATAAAAATAGTGAAATAATGGTGTTTTTTCTTTAGATTTTGGGAAATGTTGTTAATAATAAGTAGGTACTACACTTTGTTCCTTTGCCTTGAATGTTGAATGTCGGCTACAAAGAGCATTTAAATTCTTTGTAATTGTGTAATGTTGCAGACGCCTGCGGAAAAGGAGGTAGCAAGGCTTACCACCGTTCTGAGGCAGACCGAGGAAAACTTTAAAACCAAAGTTACAGAAGTAAGTTTGTATGATACCCGACTTTTTATGTACATAAAGAGGCCTTTATCTTATATATAAATGTTAATGGGAATAGAATGCATAGTTTATAGCGACGGGTTTTCAATTATTGTATTTCAATTCTATGTTTATGGGAATAAAGTATAATATGGTGTTGGTTTTCAGTAAATAGGTATAAACCAGCGCCTTATTTTTCTATTCTTGAATACTAATTCTGAAATTTCGTTGAAAGAAGTTTTGCAGTCGTGTTATAACATAGGTATGAAGATACCTATTCTGTTATTCGTGAATGATTCAGTGAGAATAATAATTATACGGGTTTAAACCTGCCACGGGAAATCACTACCGTAGTTGGTACACAACTTTGATGCAACGCAATTTCGATTTTCATCAGGCGCCTGAATAATTTGGTTGGGTTTAATTTTACGTTCTCCCGAAATTCCGGCCTTTAACAATGTAATGTAAAATTATGATATAATCTTAATTAGTTATGATCCACCTTCTTTCAAGGAATTGTTATTAAAAAAAATAACACGTTGTTTCTCCTTCTTTTTTTCCTCTATTTTCTTTTTCCTCCTTGCTTACAAAATTCCTTTTGGCTGAGTGCTGCGGGTATGCGCTCCGATCTCCAGCATTCTCAGCCCTCTTAGCACTGGGGTGATTCAGTGGTCAAGAGTGGGGTCGTTAGGAGAAGATGTGAGAGGCGAGCAAAAGAAGGCTCACCAGGCTTGAGCTACAGAAAATCCACCGTAAAATCATAAATAGCACCTACATACCATCATTTCGTATACGCCTAAAAATGTGTTTTCCAAACGTACAGTGCGCCATGCTCCGCGCCGACATATGCAAGAAAAAAGAAGAGCTTGAGAAGGAGCGTTGCCTACATCGCGAGTGTCAGAACAAGCTACGAGAGCTGGAGATGAAGTTCGAAGGTTTGGCCACGCACACCAACATGATGCTGGGTACCAAGGAGCAGGCGTTCGAGGCCGAGGTGAGCGTGCGTGCGCTCAAGCAGTGCTACCGCGAGGCGCGGGAGGAGATTGATGAGCTGCGCCTCCTGCTCAAGGAACAGAACGATCAGCTGCAGGATTACAGGGTCAAAGTAAGTACTGCTATAGTATGAGGAATTTTTTGACAACATTTCCAAACTTTTGTTATTATCAGATGTCGCTAACATCCCACGAGACTTTCACAACGAATCTTTAGATAAAGATCCGTCTTGATAACTTACATTAAAATACGTTTTTACTTATTTATTTTCGCAGTGATATTGATAATAAAGATTTTAATAAAAAAATCGAAGGATCTGGCTTGTTTTCATAGAACAGAGTAAGAACTTTTTATTTACTGCTATTTGTGTGGCGAAAGCCGTAGAGCCGTATAGCCATGCGTTTTAAAAGAAAAAATTACCTGCGGTCTATTCTAATTTCTTCCAATGGTAGATTTTGAAACTACCACTCGATGATTACCCATTGTTGTGACTAATATCATATATGTACATATGTACACATACATATTCTTTATCCTAAAAGTAACAAGCCGAACATACATACCTAAAATGCTTTGTGCGTTTATCTTCTAACGCATTGTCAGAACTGTTAGTACCTAAGTATTTACTCGTATAGTACCTATAATATATTACGCCTTTTGGCCTAACCGAGATAAAACTATTCACCCTACGCTAATATTGTATTATCGTTGTACAGTACCTTCAGGCACAGCAGATGGTGGAGGAGCAGCGCCGGCAGATGGACCTGATGGATATGGACAACACTCGAATCAGCGAGCAAATCAATCTTGAAATACAGAAAGTCAAGGTCTGCTCTCGCTTTATCTTTACAGTTAAACCTTTTCACAGTACTCTAGGTAAATAATGGTCCACAATATTCCAGTGAAGTGGACCCAATAAAACTATTCCACCTACTGATGTTGAAAAAGCACCACATTATCTAAAAAGGGTCGCCGGTACGGATAAGTCACCGAAATTTCCTTTTCTATTGTTGGTGGGAGCGAGTAGGTATTGATTGTGCAATGTACCGGCAGAGACTGTATCGGCGGCTGACAAACTACCTATTTATTAAAAACTACTGGAGTATTCCAATTCTCAACTACCCTACGAATAATTGTACTTGTAAGCCAATCTTAAGTACACGGACTTTCCAGATGAGCGAAAAATTATTATTACAAAACGTCCTTTGAAAATTGTCGAGATTGAGCCGGACTACCAGATTGTATTTTATTCAAAAGAACCCAACTTGTTTATCTTACAAAGTAGGGTGGTTTTATGAAGGACGCCGGAATTTGTGTCAATATTAGATTTTATGAATAACTTTTTTCGTAGCGTTGTTAACGTTTTATTCCCTCGATTTGATTAAAACGAGCGTGCAGCACTTTAATTAAAAAGGATACGAGAACTTAACAGAGCTAAATGATCCTGAAAATATTTTATGAACAGAAAATATTTTTTTAAGCGTAAAGTGGTAAAATTTTCCGAGAGTTACTTAATTATCATTGATTAGTCAGTTAATTACACTGATTAGTCAGTTTTTGTATGTTAATTATTCTAGTAGTTACTTTATTGCTGAAATAGGTGTTATTGTTTGTTAGATCAAGTTCCAAGAGAAGCTGCAGGAGCTGGCGCCCATACCTGACCTTCTGAAAGCGACGCAGATGCGCCTCAAGGACGCTCAGCAGTCGCAGGCCATCGCGGAGCACAACGCCGAGCAGCTCGCGAGGGAGCTTAACTGCGCGAGGGAAAAGGTAATTTT
The DNA here is from genome assembly GCA_012932125.1 of Conopomorpha cramerella. Classification (NCBI taxonomy): domain Eukaryota; kingdom Metazoa; phylum Arthropoda; class Insecta; order Lepidoptera; family Gracillariidae; genus Conopomorpha; species Conopomorpha cramerella. Next base: position 13,329 of record SJJU01010139.1, on the reverse strand, counting down.
AAGAGTGACGAATATAAGCCGCCTTTATCTTAAGATGTATGGCTCATAAAATAAAAGGAAGATAAAAAAGTGACAAATAATATATCACACCGGCATGGCCCTTTCCCTGTAAAGTAATATCGCGTCTTATCGTTTTATCTTATAAGGTAAAATTGAAGTCGCTAATAACTAGAGTAGTTAACTAATACAGAAGAGTAAGGTTACATAAATCTATGACCATCTTACATTGACCATTGTCTCGGCTGCAGGTCCATATGTTGCTCCACAACGCTGTCAAACCGCCGGAGAAACCGTCGGCGGATAAGTCCACAGACGAGAAGCAGATGGCTTTGCTCAACCAGAGGATACAGCAGCTAACCGAGGCCAACACAGCTCAGAAAGGAGAGATTGAAAGACTCAAGTAATTTTTTAATACAAAAATTCTATCAAATAGGGAAAAAAATCCAAATTTTGTAGATTTTAAGTTCTTTCGTGGCTTCCACAAACCTCGCTACACGGACTCCAGGTGGTCTGGCTACTGGCTAGTCGGACCTTAATTTCATGAGAAGACGACAGTTATTTCATTACAGATTTAGGACTTCAATTGCTACAACCATTTGCATTTCTGCAACATGGTATCATTCTTTGGTTGCCCCCAACGGGGTGTGGAAAACCCAGTCCTATCTGCGTCGCATTGGGTAAACGTAGGACCTGAGTAGACATCAATAATTTTGTGTGGGAATTGATATTTAAACATATTAACACAGAAAATGAAAGAAAAGATCGTGATGTACGTACGAATGGTATGAATATAACAATAGGTATTTGATACGTGTTTAAATAAAATAAATAAATAAATATTTGACAACAACACACACATTGCCTTCATCCCATGTTAAGTAGCTAAAGCACTTGTGTTATGGAAATCAGACAACGAGATATATTTACTTAATATATTTTTTTCATTTAAATACATACTTATATAAATAAAACACCCAGACACATCCAACAAGTACTTAAAAGCTCATCACCTAAGCACCTGTCAGCGGTGGGAATCGAACCCACGACCCTACGGAGCAGAGGCAGACATGCTGACCACTACACCAACGGGCCCGTCATGTGTTTCTAATTTAAGATTATTTTGGCAGGGCGAGCGTGATTCGAATGGAGGAGTACGTGCTGGCAAATGAGAAGCGGTTGCAGGAGAAGATGCACGAGTGCGCTGCGCTCGGCGGCGACCTGGACCGCGCGAGGGACGAGGCGGCGCGTGCACTCGCTCGGGCCAACGAGCGTACCGAAACTATCAGGAAGTTAGTCAACATTCACTTTTTGTCAATTGTCATTGAGTGACATTTCAGACCACAAAGCTATCTGTTTTGTTCTGCTCAATAAATAGATCATTTAGGTCCACAATTCCAGCAAAACACTTGCATAAGCGTTGTGGTTGGCCAGTTGCATTTGTTTAGTCATTCACAGCGCTGACCGACTGTTTTGATTACGTTGTCAAATTGATCGTTCCAAGAAATCTGTTGGTCGACAATTTTCATACATATTGTATATTGATGTTCGTTAGTGTAAGAACATCAAAATGTGTATTTAGTTTTATTTCAAGACTTTTTAAGCTACCTAAATATATTTTTAACCAACGAAGATGTTATCCGAAGCGTATATTCTAAACGAGCAACGTACTGGACTCTTGAGCTTTACAGGATTGTGGAATTTCAGGATTGCTCATTTTCTTGTCACGCTGAATTTTAATTAAACATTGTTGTTTCTGTGTCATTTGAAATATTTCCTTTATGGACTGTAATAAGTTGGTAGTTCCAGAGTCTGGTTAAGAGGTTATCATGCGCATTGTTAGTCAACAAGTCAGGGGCGAGACTTTAATCTCTCGTTCCATGTCACAGCTTCGGTATTCATTAACGATGTACTTAACTGTTTACTCGTATTTATTTTATCACATTTTCCCCAAGTGACATTACTTGTATTAACTATAACTATAGTATAGTAATACCTATAGTAATACCTAGGTGTTTCATGAATTAGTATGGTGAGCATCAATTAATTATAATCCGAGAATAAGACGGTTTCAAAGATAAACGCTTCAGGTAGGTACCTACTATATTTTTTGCTCTTTCGGGGTTGTTGACATTTTGGTCACGTAATACTTACGTGCGTTGATTATACATTTAGGCATTACGTTTGGTCCGGTCGTGATCTCCTCACATTTACTTTGGTAGGTGAGGAGTGCTGAGTAATTAAGTTGCAGTCTATAATGTGACTTATTGACAGATGTCTTCAAACGACTGTGGCGGAATTGGAGAGGCAACTGGCCGCGACGCGAGCTCAAGTGGCGTCTGCTGAGAAGGAACGAGAAGAGGTAATAAATATATTACGCGGTACATAATTGATGTTCCCTCTATACCACACTTTACGGCCCTTAATACCAAAACGGGGTAGGTACATATTTGCCACTTACTAATAAAATTCCCACGTTTCATCAATCATATTTCAACCAATGTGATAGGGGGTGAACTCTTCGCCGTTATAGGGTTTCATTACGGTGTTGTCCTTGACTCTATGATCACTGTACGGAGTACATTTGCTCTGAAAATTAGACCGCGATTAGGTACACGCTCTTTCTTACTATAAGTAATAATTTGCTGTGCCCACCAGGGTTCGCAATATTCTCATGTACCTATGATATCACATACATGCTTTATCTAAATCACCTAGCATTGTGGAATGCAATTAAATAATTTGAATTACAGCAGCTCCCAAACCCAAAAGTCCCAAGTAACCGATCACTAGCCCATACTAGGTTCTCTTTTCGGTTTGCAGTATAATAAAAGGGACGAGATTTTTGTGAACTAGATAGCGAAACATTGATGATGGAAATTTTACTTAATCATTTCCGAAGGTACTTGTTAGATATGGTATTCATTACACGCAGATGTACAATTTGCAGGGATCATTTGCGAACAAAGATTATGTGACAGATAATTTTGCGCAATAATGCTTCTTAACTCTGCGAAGTGTTGGTTGCTCTGCCGACGCTATGTCGACGGTCTTATGGCGTAACCAACTGGTCAGATCTTTTACAAACATTGCAAAATATAATAAGCTTAAATTTTTATTTCAACTCCTTAGCAAAAACATGTAACTATTGAAATGATATAGCGTCCTCCTAATTATTATTGATTGAATAACAAATACAACTTTATTCGTTCTATGACGTCATGTTACTTAGAACAAATTATACTTACCCGGCAAGACTTGAGATAACAAAGCCATGTCCTATTTAATACGTGTGTATGAAGGTTCACATAAAATATGGTTGAGGTGTCAATGCTACCGCCTCTAAACAACGCCTCGATAATTGTTACGTCCACGGAATATACTGTGCAATCCATTTATCTCACGTTTGTAGTTTGTTATTGGGGATATAAGCAAGGTTAATTGACGTAGAAACACTAGGCACACTAACCTGTTTAAAGTGGGCCTTTTGTTGGCGTTTCCGAGGTTGGGCTGGTAGGTTGAGCTGTGGGAATACAGACCCGTCCTTCACCCAGGTGAAGCAACTAGGTGAAGCACGGGTCTGTACTCCCACAGCTCAACCTACCAGCAGTCCAGCAGGGTATGTCAGGAGACCGTGCTTCACCTGTGTGGAGCCCGGGACATGTAATGGGCCCGTACTCCCTAATTAAAACATTTTTATACGTACATTTCTGTTTACCTGTGTACACAAAATCTTGTCTATACACATAATAAATTTTCTAAAAGAAAAAGCTGACTGACTGACTGACATATCAACGCACAGCCCAAACGGCTAAACTTTGGCACTTGAATTTTGGAACGGACGTAGCTTAGGTATCGTAGGGGTGCACTAAGAAAGGAATTCCAGAAATTCCCACGGGAACGGGAATTAACGAGAAAATACTTTTGTATGAAACATCTAAACCGCTTAAGTTAGACGCTTGAAATTTGGGATGCAGGTACTACTAAACTACGCGAATGCAATGGCGGGGCGTCCACTAGTTTCTGTATATAAGGGATTCAAAGTTGGCTACTAACATTAGTTGGAGCACGGGTCTAGCAGGTAGGTGGAGCACGGGAATAAAGGTGAAGCACGGGCTCCTGAAATACCACGTACTTTTGACCAAGGGAAGCAACTAGGTGAAGTCTATACGCAGCTGTGGGTTTCTGCTATAGTCACATTAATATTCAAGCGAAGGAGACTGGAAATTGTTCATCAAACAATTGAATTGAACACTTGCTTGATACTGGCTTTTCTGTGGTTCGGGGACACCACATAAGCCAAATTAACGCTTAGGAACATTTGGAATAAGAGAGGAATATGCTATGCTTGTGTTAATGAGATGACAAAAACCAGAAGATACGTTGTTCACCAGCAGCACCCAGAGTGGGAGAAAGTTAGTTTAGCTGACCGAGCAAATGTGTTGTGTTATGGGCTGATGATGATGATGATGATATGAAATTAGCCTGAATTAAATAAAAGCTTTTAAAATGGGCTGGTTTTAGTAGGTTGATCAATTCTTAATGACTTATTCTTATGATGAATGAACCCAGGTCAAATTTCTTCAAAGTATATAATAACCTACATTGACTCGTTTGTTCCACAGCTACGTTGCCGAATGCAGTGCCAGATAAAGCGCCTGAACGACAACTTCGAGCAGGCCCAGCTCAGAGTCCTGGGGCTTCAGTCGCAGGTGGAGACCCTCAGGCATGCCACTGACGCCGGCGATGGGGAAGATGTACAGCAGGAGTGCACCTGCAAGACCTTCTTTGAAAATAGCTGAACCACGTTCACTTTCACACACACAGGTTGTAATTTAGGTCAGTGATTTTTTTTCTGTGCATATTATTCTTCAAAAGCCATCTATACTATTGAAACAATATTGTACATTAAAATCCTACTTTGTATTCCCGGGTGTTGCTTCCATAGTAAGGTGAATTTGTGATATTTACAGAAAAAAATGATGTTTGCCTAAATTACAATTCTGTACTGAAAGTGTCTTAGATATTAGGTAATATTTACTCAACATTTGAAGCAAAATGTGTTAATTTATATTAATATTACAAACATATACAATATTAACATTGCATTTCGTTGTTTTCTTTATAAGATATACAAATTAAACCAGGTGATTATATCAGTGGTGTATTGAAAACCTAGTAGACAGGAAGATCTTTTTTTGTTTATGATTGGGAATTTCTCATGGACATTCCGCCGCTATGGAAACGGCGACGGGGTAGTGTCAAGACTCCTACTGGCTAGATGGCCTTCAGCTGTCGCTGATGCTGGGTGTAACACCCTGAAAATTGTCGTCTGTGAAATTTTGCAGACGTATAGTTAGAAGTCCGGTTTAAATAATAAAAGATTTTTTACTTTTTATCCCGGAAAAATTGATATTCCCGAGGGAAAACAAAAATATTAGTTTATACCGCAATATAACCGAAGTCCAAGAAGAATAAGAATAACAGAAGTTCCCCGTGCGGGCGAAGCCCCGGGCGGAAAGCCAGTAGGTATATAAAAATGAATTGATGTTAGTTAATCTCGCTAAAACTCGGGAACGACTGGACCGATTTGGATATTTTTGGTCTTGAATCACACGTGGAAGTTCAGGGAAGGTTTAAAAGGTGTATTTCTTCCAATAACACCGTGTATTGGATTAATGTATATATAATGTATTCTTCCGGTACAAAAGCGACTTCCTATGTTTGCAGAGCCATCTAATACTAATATGTATTTAGACATGTACCTGGGCATCAATGGTTATTTTGAAAAAGCGCTTCTATTTGAATTTAGTTGACGTATTGTACGATCCGATCCACATACTCCGTAGCCCAGAGAACAGCCGTAGACCTCTGTGTTAGGCCCCGCGTTTGACCTTTTTTTGGTCAAAATCGTCAAACAGGGTTCAGCATTTTCGTATTTTTGGATGAATTATGAATGATTTAAAAAAAAGCTCTCTATTTGAATCGAGATGAAGAAATGCTCTATCTAATGTACATCAGCATTTATCGTATACGTGTACACAGCAGCCTCTGCTGGGCCTGCAAAATAGGCAGATTCAAGAATTCCCCCTTAAGAGATTTTTAATTGCAATTTTCGTTTGCTCATTTAACGGTAATTTCAATAGCAATGTAACTGCATCTTTAAAATAAAAAGAAGTTTTCCGGTATGTTGATGGATTGATTTATTTACACACATAGAAAACATAACATATACTTGATGTACGTACGGTACTTGATTGTACGTATTATGTCAATTAGAAAATCACGTACAATTTTGAGGGAATGTACCATTTGTTCTATATTACAAGTACCTCTCTCCCACTCTTTCTATAGAAAGAAGAGGACGAACAAACTGTTGTTATTCAATAACACCGTGTTATATAGAACAAATCGGTCCATTTATGTAATAACATTCGACCATTTTAAAATCGATGGAATGCAACGAATAGTCGGATGATGAGTTACCAGTTTCGTTAATTCGTCAGAGGTTGCCTTATTTATTATTAAATAGTAAATCTTTACTTCAGTTTCCCCAATTCGTCTTCGTCCAGTTACTTGAACTCAATAGTATTTCCCCCCAAACAACATAGATAAAAAGAAACCGAAAAGTGTGAATACTAGGTACCTACACGAATTTTTATCGCTGGATGAGTTAGGGATGATTTTTATGCGCTGTACAATTAGAATAACCCAAGAAGGAACATATCTTGCGCCACATAGACCTAATTAATATTGCTATTTCATATTGGATGTAAATAGATCAAATTATCTATCCGCTTTTTTATGAAGTGGTATAGATATATTGCTCAGGGCAACCTCTGTTCTTTATGTAGACAAGTTTAGATTACTAGGCAGCAATAAAGTACTAACGGAACCCTGACGAACTTTGGCCTTATAACCCTGTTTTGTCGGGTATATTATCGTTTCCACGTAATGCAACTTCTCTCTGTTGTTTGTTGTTCTTGATTTACAGTTGACCGTAAACAAAATGTAATATGTGTAGCAAAGTTTGCTCGTAAACATGTTCCACGTATGATATGAAGTAAGGAATTCGTCCACACATTATTGACCTGCGTTTAACTATTAATTACAGATATTAGTAAGGGTACCTAATAAGTGAATATTTATGGAAAAGTACATTTTAATTTACAATTAGTACCTATTTCGTTTTGAGTGTGTTAGTTTCATTCGTAAGCTAATGAAACCCGAATATTGAATTAAAGTTTTGCTTTCCACACCGAAACGCTCGGTACAAGTTAGGTTACAAGGTAAAATACTAAATTAAAAAATTCGACGTAATTTTTTCAGCTTCATTCTGGAGCAGACGCAGATAGGCAATTTTTACATGACAGCAATAATCCATTATATATGGCATGTCTCGTTGGATCCTGCAATTATCACTATTGTAATTTACGTACACTGGTAATAATCTTAGATTACGGCGTTCGAATGAATTTAAAAAAGAGTTTAGTCTCTTCTACGCAATGTATGTACATCTAATTCGTCAAGAGTAACAGTTGCCTATTAAGCTATTAAGCGTGATACGGGGGCCTGGTGTTGGACGTAGGTAGGGTAACGTAATCTTTGTTTGGGGTGGGTGCGCGCGCGCTGGCCGCGAGGTTACGCGTGTTCTGTCCGGCAAGCGGCGGCGCATTCGTCGAGCACGCGCGCCCGAGGACACACGTCGACATGAAGCTGCTGATCCTGTCTGCGGTCCTGGCCCTGGCCGCCAGCCAGCCGAGCCCAACCCAGTCCGCCAAGAAAGTCTTCTGCTACTATGACAGCAAAAGCTTCGTCAGGGAATGTAAGTTTTGAAAATAAATAATATGCTGTTGCGCGGGGATTCTATGTTAAAATTTAAAAAGGGGGTAATTTATGTATGTTCTCTCTTTTTTTTTCGTTTGATTGTACATTCTCTTTAATATTGTAATGGAATAACACCAAATATGAGGTTTACAGAGCTTCAATATTCGATATCTGAAGAGTAACGGCAAACGAAAAGGGTATTTTAGAAATTGTGGGTAGTTTATGAAAGCTATCGTTTTCTTGAATTGAAATAGAATATTCAAATATTTATTATCTGCTTGTGTAAATTAATTTATGAAATACTCGGTAGTCTGAAATACCTACCTCTGAAATGTTCTGGTGTTTCGCAGATAGTGTATTTTAAACATTTTCAAAATGTAGGTAGATATATATTAAGGTTCACTTTAGAAATTTTTGTTTATTTAAAAACGTTTTAAACTATCCCTATTTTAAAAAGTCCCTAGTATCCAAAAAAGGTAGCAAGTATCGTCGTATCTTTTCAGTAGTGCAGCTTTCCCTTAAGATACCTTCTTAAATGTCTCTGATTATTTGTGACCAACGCGGCGTTTTCCTTACCTATTTCTAAGAAAAACACGTTCAATTAATTTAGCTAAGTCACAAAGGTTTTTATCGCATTTAACGTAAAGCCAATTTTATTTTGTAGAGTACCTATCAAACAACTTATTTTTTAACTATATTATTCTGGTCTAGAAGATCCCTGGTTAGATATCAGGATTCACGCCCGTCGAATAGAGGGGTAGGCTGAGACAATTGACATTCACCGTACACAGAATTGTGTACGCGGTAACCGAATACTTCGTAGGGAACCCTTCAACCCAAAAATGATGCGTAAATCCTAGCGCGATAATGGCGGTTGTCCCCCGTGGTTAAATGTGGGGTAGTTATCAATGATTCCTTCCCCTGACTACCCTTCAACGGGATAACAGGCATGAGTCATATTAAAATAGAAACGTGCAAATACTTTTTAAAATTAATGGTTCGCGCGAAATATTTCATATTTGGAAAATACAGTACAGGAGTTGGGGACTCACTGGAAGAGGGGATTCTGAAACAGTTGTCCAACTGGTTTTAAGTGGAACACCTTTGCATCATGTTTAAGACTATAGATCGAAGTATTGTAGTCACCGTACTTTTCAAGTTAGTGCCATTTGTTAGTGATGGGGTGCTTCTTAATAAATACAGTTGAACTACTAGTAGGTACAAAGGGTCTGCATTAGTTGACTTCTTATCTTATATTAACTAATTTCAAACGGTAAAGGCACAGTTCACAGTGTATATTTGCTGCTGACGTTATTCACAATATGTTAACGATATACATAATTGAATACGTTTGAGAGAAAAATTGTTTCCAGTTAATCTGTTTAGTTCAGTCTGAAAAGAAAAACTCCGTTTACACAAATGTACAGTCAAGTTCGTAAGTAACTTGTGACATGTAACTACATATAAGGAAAAAATATTGTATGTGATCACGGATTTCCCGACATTTTCCTTTCAATACCTACTGATATTTGGTAATATTTACCTACTTGATATTACAATGCCTTTATTCCTCAGGACACTACTTGATGGTATAGGTAATATCTCAGAAGTATGTCTGTTGACAGTTTTTCATTCTTAGTCCTGTCACGAATGGCATTATTTAACGAAAAATAATTAACGGAGAAAATCATAGGAAAATGCTAAAAGTAAGTAAGGGGCCATAAAATCTTATTTTTGTTTATCAACATCTTCGTACAAAATGAGGCATTTTCTTGAAAAAATATTTGCAGTGATTTGCTTGTTTGTATGAAGCTGATTGAAGAATGACAGTGGCTGATTACTGAAAACAATATTTTTTTAAAGAAATTTGTTAGTAAGTCATTTTGTACCAAGCTGTATCACATATTCTGAAACTAAATTGATATTACTTGATACCACACAAAATCAACTATTCTCATCATATCATAAGCACAGTTAATTTGATATCATAAGCACAGTGAAAATCTGATATGACTATATGACTTATAACATGATATAAGCACTGTTATTTTTGTGTGATGCAAAGTAATTTCAATTTAGTTTTAGAATATGTGTACAATTGGGACACTTTTACCCACTTGTTGCCTTTACTCCCTGTAGAATTAGGAAATATATTCGTTCTTTGATTAGAACAAATGGACACAGATATCGATATCTATTGTTTACCACTTCGTACTACATTTCTTCGAATAAAACTATGTTTATTATTCCCTAGCGGAACAGTAAATAGTTAGCTGAGCGATAGTGCACTAATCAACCATGCTATTACGGCTATACTATCAGAATGTTATACCTACACATAGGTGCGGTCGGGCAAGAAAATGCTCTTATCAGTTTTCATGACGCTTCTTGTTTCACTAAAACATCAATATTGTGATAACTAAAAAGATACCTTATTGCTTTATTAATAAGACTTTCAACGTTAGGTTGGTAGACCAGATTCTTGGCTAACTTACAACGAGTCACGCTATCCTCGTTTAGCTGTTATCCTATTAACCCTTTCATACATATCCCGGTCGGCGGCGCAGGTATCAAGAACACAATCTATAGTCTTAGTATGAGTGACTAGGAAAATGTTAAGAATTAGGCAGAAGAAGATATAATTTTCGGCTACTGAAACTGGTTACTCAATCTAGAGGTATACTTACAATAAAATATTTAATAAACTTATCAGTTAACTTTTTTTTTCCTGGTTGTACATTCGAAATAGTTATACAGCGTCTACTGTGTTGGCAGCATTTCTTAACTTCTGGCAGGTTAAATAGTGGGAATATATTTATGAGTTTACAAGGCTACCTGGAAGAAATCCGTCTAAGCTTTGCAATCTCACCTTGGTTAAATTTACATAATTTGTGATGCACAATATGCAATAACGAGTTCATTCATTTACCTAGTTCCCACTTTTTAACCAAAGAAGTAAAGCCTAACCTACGATAAAAGCTTGGCTAAATTTTGCATATCTATGCTCGTGTCCAGTTCGGTAACAGCGCGCACCTAAGCAACGTCTGTCCAGAGATTGTTTTTGTAATAACTTAGTAACAGAAAATAATAATAACCATACGTGAATCTAAAGTAGGTACAAAGAATGTAACTCCTATAATGTAAATGTAAATCCACGAAAAAAAAACTGTTTAAAATTCAAAAGGCTAACAAGTTACAAGGCATTACGAAAATACCAAAGCTCACATTATAATTCTGAACTGAGAACTAAAGGATATATGCAAAGGCAGCAGAACATTCGACAGTTAAAAATAGATAGTGAAGGTACAGTCAGCCTAGAAATATGTCTCCTCTGCTCGAACGTTGAAAGTGGTATGAACGTCATAAGACATTAGACGTATTTTTTTTAATTGGCCATTTTTAATCCTCATCCACCCTATGCTAATCTGGGATATATCTAATAGTCTAAATAGATTGCATCAGCTGTCTTTCTTATTGGCATATCGCAGAAGCCAACTATATTTAGGTTTATTCAGACTATGAGCTAGCAACTTGTAACTGAAAGCACATATTGTTATTGTTTACTCCTTATTGTGATAAATTCGGCCGTAGGGTCCTTGTTATCCTAAGTTCCTGTCCACCGCCTTTTGGGGATTACGCACGACAATGTATGTATGTTTAAACTTACCGATCAACTGATTGCCACTTTATAAGAAGAGGTGATTTTTTTTTGTTTCATTTTCGACATAGGGTTCCTTTGGGAAAATCGTTTGGTATCATGGACTTTCTCGAGTTTCGCCAACGTTTTTGTTTTAACGCTGTATATTTACTCGTTTCAATACAACAATATTACCTTATTATCATTATCATTACATAGTATAAATACAAAGTCGTCTCTCGTTGTCTGTCCCTGTGTATGCTTAGATCTTTAAAATTACGCAACAGATTTTCATGCGGTTTTATTCTGTAGATAGAGTGATTCTTGAGGAAGGAATATATAATACTTGTATATTATAATAGCACGAGGAACACTGGTAAAACAACGTTTGCACGGTCAGCTAATAAACTAGAAACTGATAGAGCACTCTGTTGGCCGACCGTACCTGTTGTTCAGAATAGATGTTGGTAGGTCGTACCTACCTATATAAAATGTGGATAGAATAGGTAATACGAGATGAGGCTAGCTGTTGACATCACCGTGACATTGTGGAGATGACCTTGTGTGTTGTGCTCGAACCTGTCAGATTACATCGACCTTAACGACTCGCGTTGTGCTTCCAAGAAATTCCATATTCATAATATTAACGGAGAAATTATATTCCATTCCAAGAATATACCTATTGACGCGCGATCGTTAATCATTTTGCTGAAGTTACATTTCTGAAGATTGACCCCCATGATGAATGAATGAGAAAAGTTGTACTTTGTGTAACTTACACACTTTTTTGTCTTTTGCACGTGTGAAATGTTGAATTACAGTTAGATTGAGTTACAATTAGTAAGAAAAACGAAGATGAAGATGAATCTGTTTTATCCAATGACCTTTCAACTCACAAACGTAACTATTGGTGATACTAGTGAATTTGCTGAAATCAAGTGGCTAAATACATCTTTTTAACATTTCCTGATGATTTTTAGAAATCTCAACTCTCTCTCACTTTACAGATTTGGACACAAAAGCGGGCTCAAAAGGTTGATCTAATGTATATTTCTGCCATTTTTTATTGGTCAATAGATATGACGTTTCTCTGGTCTATTTCCCGTTTATTGTTTTTGTTATTTTGATATTTATTTACCTAATAGTAACCTCGTGCCACTTTTAACCTTGACATCGGTTGTTTACGCTTATACTAATTTATATAATATTAATTTCAATAGGTTTACATAAATATTATAAATCAAAAAAGGTAGATCCTTCCTCACTACACGGACGTCATAATAAAGCTATTAAATATCTTCTTCTTCTCATAAAGACAGTAGTCAAGTTATTATGGCCTTAGTTTTGAATGATGTATTTCATACATTGTTTACGGTCGACAAAATGGTCAAGAAGGTTAATTTATTCCTTGTGACAGTCAAAAGATTTTATTGTTACAAGGAATAGGGGACAAGGATGTCGACTGTACCTACCATAGTTGTTATCTGTGGTCATGCGCCAGTCTAGGATTGTGTTACCTACTTTACTATAGTTAGAACTATTTTGAAATCTATTCTAATTAAGACATAACTATTTACAAGCAATTTGAGCTAAACAAAACAAAATAAAATAAAAAAAATAAATACACTTCACGCCTTTTAATCCCAAAGCGGGGTAGGCAGAGGCACTTGCTTAGTAAGCAAATGCCCACGGCTCACCAAGCGTATTTAACCCAACGTGACAGGGAGTGAGCCCATCGCCGTTATAGGGTTCGCACACCTTGTGGTGTGCGGGTTTCATCACGATGTTGTCCTTCACCGTACGAGCGTTGCGTTTGCGTACATAAGCTCTGAAAAAGAGTTCCATTGGTACACGTCCAGTAGCCGGAC
>SJJU01010137.1:0-23770 GCA_012932125.1 Conopomorpha cramerella | reverse complement strand
TCGTACGGTGAAGGAAAACATCGTGATGAAACCCGCACACCACAAGATGTGTGAACCCTATAACGGCGATTGGCTCACCCCCTGTCACGTTGGGTTAAATACGCTCGGTGAACCGTGGGCATTTGCTTAAGCTAGTGCCTAACCTAGCCTACCCCGCTTTGGGTTTAAAAGGCGTGAAGTGTATTTATTTATTTTTATTTTCATTTAACTGGTTAACAAACCGGTTTAATACCGGTATATTTTGCGAACATTTAAAATCTTTTTGGGATGATTAACCTTAAATAACCGGTATATACCGGTTAATATGACCTAATAGTAGTAAACAGTACGGAGGGTGGTGACGGCGAATAGAATACATGTGTCACCACTCCAGCCGAACTTTTCCCGCTATGGGGGTCGCAAGAGACGACCGTGGGAGCCCTCCAGCTCTCCTCTATAGTAATATTGGGGGCTATGTGGAAATCGGGAGCTTTTACGGAATTTCTCAGAAATACAGATGTTCATCGGCTACAAAACTTTGAGCATCGCCGCAAGGTTGCCAGACTATCTGTCTTTCGGGTGTATTTTGGAGAGTACGCTACGGAGTTGCATAATACCCACATCGCGCTTTTACACTAGGACAACCAGGTGAACGGTAAAACGTCATCCATACGAGGTGGATATTCCATATACAGGAACAAGTGTGCTCCATCGTAGACCACATCGCTGTTTAGAATTTTTTGGTACTTTAAAATTCCAGGTAACCTGGAAGAAATCGCTTTCAGGTCGCCTTTTGTAACCTTACCATTGTCTCATCAGTGTGTATATATATGTAATATCTTGGGTAGTAAGACCCTAAAATGGCGGAATTCCTATTTCGAAGATACACAAAGCTCAACTTAAATTGTCAGTTGTGTGTCAAATACGGAATAACTATGTAGTTCAAGTAGACCTATAATAGCCGTTGTATAAGGGATAACGCGTTTATTGGTAAGGGTGTTAGTGTGCAATAAAGTGTTCATTCATTAATTCCCCATTTATGGCTGGCTACCCAAGGTTTAGTCGCAGTAGCCTAACCTAACCTAACCACGTACATGCATCAAACCGCTCCCGATGTAAGGAAAAGCTAGAATCGACTGCCAATAACCTATACCCAAACACGATTGATGATATATCCCCGGGGTAGGGTAAAATATAATAACGTAATGTAATTTGCTGACTTTATGTAATTGAGCAAACAAGCTTTAAGCGGCAGAAATAAGAGTTATTTTCGTTTGATAAACATTTCCAAATTACTCTTAAACGGCCAATAACTTGTGGTTTTACCTAATTCTCTTTGTGCTTTTCAAATATACTCCATCATAATCGAATTACACGCATTCATGATCTCTAATCGAGTGGGCAGAACCTTAAAAGTAACTGCACACATAGTCCGGCAAGGAAACGTTCCGGACCCGTGAATATTTCGCGAGTTTCCATAAGCCCTTTCACATAAAGACCGCTAGCTCGAGTGGCTTTCACTTCACGAAGGATTTTTTTTGCTCAGTAAACAAACATTTGATGTTAACCAGAGATGTGGTCTACGATGGAGCACACTTGTTCATTAGGTACCTATTTACCCGCGACTTGAAGACTTTCAGACTGTAGGTACTGCACTGCGCAGGAAACACAGTCATTCTACATCCTGCCGGTTCGCACTATGAAAGTAGACGCAACCCGTTTGGTTCGCGTTATTGGTAAATCCACCTCGTACGAATGACGTTTTGCCGTTCTCCTGGTTGTCCTACTGAAAAAACGCGCTGGGGGTATTAGGTTATGCAACTCCATAGCAAACTCTCCGAATAGCACCCAATAGAAGACAGATAGGCTCGCAACCTTGCGGCGATGCTCTAGTCTTTGTAGCCGATTCGTCATCTGTGAGCCTTTTAGCACGACTCTCTATTGCCTCCAGAGCCTCAAGCTGGTATTTTGCTGATTCATCCTAAAGATGAGAGCACAGTTTGTTCATTAGGGTCAGTCTGGAGGTCTTCTAGTCACGGGTAGGTAGCCCGTGACTTGAAAACCTGCAAACTTTAGGTGCGCCGGTTGTGCCGAGTGTGTGACGTGAGCTTTGTCGGCGTGATGTTAGGGGTCACTATACGCATAAATAAATGCATATTGGCTATCCCTCCGTAACTTATAACCCCAAAAATTCCTTATGGATAGTAGCTAACTTTCAGTCGTATTCAACGCCATGTCAATTTACCGAACGTCAAAAGGTAAAACCGACTTTAATTTACACTAAAGGTACAGTTATTCATTCTTAAGATCGCAAAATATATTACTGTAGTTTAAAAAGCAAATGTGGTACACAATAAATCCTTCTGACGACACTTACAAGAGTTCTACAAATACCCTCCGAACAGGTAAAACTAAAATGGCGTCCATTTGCATAATACTCGCGATTAAACTACCCGCAATTTGCATTACCAGCCATTTCTTGTTTTGCAAGAACTTTTTGATGTAAGTACATACTTACACTTAAAGTAAATTTCAGGAATACAGGGCGTGTTTGTTTTTGAAATCGTTTTGTGGAATTTGTACGGTGAAATAGCTGCTGTTGTTTGCATTTGCATTTTCAAACCATTTTTTTTTTATTACTCTCAAAGAGAGGGGTGACGGGTTACTGAAGAAGTAGCTTTGGTTACCCCTTATACTATAGCTATACAAGAGAAGGTTATTAAGAATGCCAGAATAACTACTCCGATGATATTAATTCTCAAATCAAATTGTCGTAAATACGTATTAAATTATATTTAACACATCACACACTATTTATATTAATTAATATATCGTAAGTATTGCGTTATAATTAATATATTGTAAGTGTTGAATCAGCGGCCTGGCTTCCGGTGTCTCTTAATGGTAGTAGTGATCATAAAGAGATTGCAAATTTTGTTGGTCCCAATAAAGAATGTCGGTAGTGCAATTTTAGGAATATGTAATTGTGTATTTTCTACACCGTTAGATTGGCGATATTAAGATCTACAAACTTATACGTACATTATACATCACGTAAAGGTACCAAAGATTAGGCTGTTGTAAATTTGAAGTACCTACATATATACCACAAGTAGTTTAATCATTTTTTAAGGAAACGCACACTGACATGATATTAAATGTTTAAAACGGGTATTGTTTGCCCGGCTTTTCGACACAGTTACATGTGTCGTGATCGTCGTCGCTGAATGCTTATCTTTGGTTAATCTTCGCGCTATAATACCCGTTTTAAACATTTCATAACAAGTAGTTTAGTTTTAATATCAAAAACTATATTCTCTCCTAAACATGTTACGTTTTGTAGATCCGACTTTCTTAATAGGGACCATCGATATGTTTAAAAATCACTTTCTTGTTAAACGAGCGTCACGAACAACCATGGCAGTATGTTGAGCCGGCGTCTCTTTTGTACTGACATACCCAAGAACAATAGATACGAACTCTGCAATGAACATTCATTGTATGTGTAACCTATTGTACTGAATTTAATCAATGTAATTAAATAATAAATTTATTAGCCATAAATAACCTGTGATGGTGTACAATTTAAAAACGCTTTAACTATATTGTGCAGAATTTATCTATGGAAATGGTGTTTGCAGTGGCGTGCACTGTCTTTTACGACAAGGTAGGCAGGCAGTAATCCCCAAGGATTGATACCTATGTATAGGTAACTTGTCTTTACGAAATATAGGCCCCTATCTATCTACTCACCCACAAAACACAGGACCTTCGTAAGCCTATGTCGTGAGTACGACAAAAGAAGATCTAGCAATGACTCTATTATTAGGTCGGGTAGCCAAAATACTAAGGTAGGCAGTGTCTTTTTGCTTATATGGTGTGCACGCCACTGGGTGTTTGTGAGTAGGTATAGTAAGTTTGCACCGAGCGGACGACACGGCATCGGACAGAAACGGATTTTACAATGTGCAAAAGAAAATACGATAGTATCAACAAAAATACGACACTATAAATGATAATATAAACGAAAATACTAAAAAAAAAAAATATTGTACAACAACACACACATTGCCTTCATTCCATGTTAAGTAGCTAAAGCACTTGTGTTATGGAAATCAGACAACGAGATATATTTACTTATTTTTTTTTTTTCATTTAAATATATACTTAAATAAATAAAACACCCAGACACATCCAACAAGTGCTTAAAAGTTCATCACCTAAGCACCTGTCAGCGGTGGGAATCGAACCCACGACCCTACGGAGCAGAGGCAGACATGCTGACCACTACACCAACGGACCCGTCCAAGCCATACTATAAGAGAAACTCAATAACAGCAACTCGACGGCGCGTGGTGTCATCCTCTAAGTGAAAACTTACCCTAAGGATAATTTCACCATTCTCGCATTTAAATGTTTATGTTATAATACCTCCATAAACATACTATCTTCGTTAAAGCAGCATTCGCCATCAAAACAAAATTATACAGAATAAATTACTTACATAAAATACTTTTGCCCCTTCCGTCCATCCCCAAGGACTAGGGATTATGAGTGTGCATGTTTCTAATGTTTCATGAAGAATATGCCTACTAATGCATTCAAAAGGGTTGACTTAATGTGGAATCAAAATAAAACCCAATAGGATGAATATAATAATATGTTAGATGATGTTGAGAAACCTCGTTTTTATGATGTTATTTCAGTATTTCGTTTGTGTGTGTGTGTTGTGATGTTTTTTGTGATAAAAAGGATTTTTTTAACACAATGAACAAGTGTTTAATCACCATCCTGCCTGATGTTAAGCAGCAATGTGGTACGATGGAGGACACTTGTTCATTAGGTACCTATTCACCCGCGACCTGAAGACTTATACTGCGTAGGAAACACAGACTCCGGCAAGTCATTGCACACCAAAATCGCATTGCACACCCAAATGTTTAATGTAATATTGTGAATACCCGAGACCGATTCTTTACAAACCGTGACAAGATGAGTAAGTAAATAGAATAATTTGAGTAAGTATATTTTTTTAGCTCTCTATCCATCATTCTAACTCATTTCGTTCAACAATCTTACTCAGTAACATTCCTTCTCTTATAACATTTCACTTCCAATCCCATAAGAACATCACTGATTATTTTCACATTTGAACATTCTGCAAAGTTGTTGCAGAATGTTATGCTGCATAGCTCATGTTTCATAAGATTACCTATTATCCTTAAGAATGCCTAAACATTCAAGAAATTTTGAGAAAAATATTTTGCCTTTGAAGCACTGGCAGCATATTACCCTTCTAGATACCTACACTCAAATACTTCACGGTTTTTTGTGTAATTCCTTCTATACAAGGACCTTCCATGTATTCAAGGAATTGCTCTTTGAAGATTTACTGTTTCTGCAGACTCTACTGAGTTCAGGTATTTCTGAATCACCCTGTTACTATACTCACCTCGTTACTTTTCTACTGTGCTGTGCGTGGCTTGGTGACACTTTTAGCCTGACAATTCAAGTTATAATAACACTCCACTTACTGTGCTGTCCATGATTCTGTCCACAAAGTTGGAACTGGTTGTCACCACCACCCAGGGTCATCACGTCACGGTCGCATTCTCCCGTCGTCCTGTTTGGTTGGCCCTGGAACGAAGGATAGTATGATTAAGGGGAGCAATTTCTGAGCACAGTTTTGACGAAGTATTTTTTGAGCCTTGTCGGCTATGGTTTTAGTCGAGGGGAGTATCATGCAATGATATCATGTAATTTAATTTCGAACCAAACGGTTTGCGTCCACTTTCATATTGCGTACCGCCAGGATGTGGAACGACTTGCCGGAGTCTGTGTTTCCTGCGCAGTATAGTTTGAAGGTCTTCAAGTCGCGGGTGAATAAGTACCTACTGACCAAGTGTGCTCCATCGTAGACCACATCGCTGCTTAACATCAGGCAGGATGGTGGTCAAACGCTTGTTCATAGTGATTAAAAAAAAATTTTTTGGAATTGCATGCATACTCCTCTCGACAAAATACTTGCTGGCATTTTCTACAAAAAGCTTGATCCTATCATAGAAATAATTGGGGGAGACCCTCGTCCAGAAGTGGACGTCATGGGGCTTGTGAAGATGATAATGATGATCCCATAGAGTGGCGGCCACGAATGGAAAAGCTGTAAAGAAAGCGGATCCACATTAAACCATTGAACAAGGCGCGGCTTGAAGAAGATATACCCACCAGTGGAAGTTAGTATCAATCTGTATTTGCATCAAACCCATAAAATACCAGTAACTTTTGCTACAGCGTGGCCAACGATGCCCATCGGTAGACCTCCGTGTGCTTAATGAATAACATTAATGTACAGGTAAATTTTTACCAAACTCAAAATATTACCAACTAGTGGACGCCCCGTGATTTCTTTCGCGTAGTTTCAGTCTTTCATACAAACTATAACACCCTCTATTTAGTAACACTTCCCACAGGATAGGGATAAAAAGTAGCCTATGTCCTTTCTCAGGCTCTAAAGATTGTCTGTGCCAAATTTCATCAAAATCGGTTTAGAAGTTTAAGCCGGAAAGCGTAACAAACAGTAGGACAGACAGAGTTACTTTCGCATTTACAATATCAGTAGGGATAATCGCTGCTTAACATCAAGCAGGATGGTGGTCAAATGCTTGTTCATAGTGATAAAAAAAATCTTTACTGCAAGTTTTCTCCTATGTTACGACACAAAATCTTCAAAACGCAAAATATTCCAGCCATTATTTTTGAGGGTATCTTTGACAAATAGTTCCATTACACTAAATTCTTTTTATAGGTTTTCACCGATAGCGATAACACTCAGAAACTATGTTATTATACAAAATGGTTATCCATTGGCAATTTCCAACATTTATCTTTATAGTCCTTTGTGTAAGGATCTATGAATTAAGAATAATGGTTTTCTTTGAACTACAAGTTATTGGTTAAATAATTCATATTTTTCTTACGCAACTTGAAAAGAGTTTTATAGACGGCGGAGAAAGCGATCTTGGGTATATTCTGGCAGTTAAAGAGATTTGGCGTAGTATCTAAAACTTAAATTCCGAACTGATACATACATCACTGCCAGCTCAACCCCCTGACCCTAGAAAGCTGAAATTATGCACAGGGGTTATTTTAATAATGTTTACGTAAAGTAATAAATATCTATTTTAAATACATCTCCTATAGCAAGGAAACGCTGTTAGTAATGCATATTGGCAAAGGTTCAGCTACAACCAATAAAAGTTACTACACATAAATATTTTCCTATGAGCAGCATATTACCCTTCTCAGTAGCGTGCACTGGCTTTTACGACAAGGTAGGCATTAATCCCCTAGGATTGACACCTATGGTCTTTACGAAGCATAGGCCTTCGTTAGCCTATGTCGTGAGTTAGGTCGGGTAACCAAAATACTAAGGTAGGCAGTGTCTTTTTGCCTATATGGTGTGCACGCCACTGATCCTTCTGGACTTGTTTAATTAGGATCTTGGTTAGGTTGTTGGATCAATTTGGCAATTAAAGAGTTGTTGATTCGAGAACTGGTAGCTGTAACAGCCAGTGGCGTGCACACCATATAGGCAAAAAGACACTGCCTACTTTAGTATTTTGGTTACCCGACCTAGTAATGTGTTCACGACATAGGCTGACGTTTTGTAGGTGAGTAGATAGGTAGGTATACGACCCATACTTCGTAAAGACCTTCGTAAAGTTACCTATACATCAATGGCGTGCACTGGCTTTTACGACAAGGTAGGCAGTATCCCCAAAGATTGCACCTATGTACAGGTAACTTGTCTTTACGTACCCAGCATCTCACCAACAAAACACAGGACCTTCGTTAGCCTATGTCGTGAGTACAACAAAAAAAGGATCTAGCAATAACTCTATTATTAGGTCGGGTAACCAAAATACTAAGGTGGGCAGTGTCTTTTTGCCTATATGATGTGCACGCCACTGCTATACATAGGTGTCAATCCTTGGGATAACTTCCTTCCTAGCCAGTGCACGCCACTGGTAACAGCTTTATGCTATTTGTCTCCGTATCTGTAATACATAACAAACAGGTACATACAATATTGAACTGCTCGAAGTCAAGTCTCAGCTGCATGATCCCCGCATGGGCCTTGTCGATGGTGATGGAGCAGTCCTCGCCCCCCGCCCACAGCTGCGGGAAGCCGGGAGACACGAAGTAAGTCAGGTTGTTCTGCACCGTGCCGCCGCAGGTCACCTCGACTGGGGATGAAGAGTTACTTGAAAACGACAGGATTTTATAACAATTAGCGAGCGTCTGTAGTCCAGTTGGTCGGATACTTGACTTGTAACCGGGAGGTCGCGGTTTCGAGTCCGGCTACTGGACGTGTACCAATGGAACTCTTTTTCAGAGCCTATGTACGCAACGCAACGCTCGTACGGTGAAGGACAACATCGTGATGAAACCCGCACACCACAAGGTGTGTGAACCCTCTAACGGCGATGTGCTCACCCCCTGTCACGTTGGGTTAAATACGCTTGGTGAACCGTGGGCATTTGCTTATTAAGCAAGTGCCTCTGCCTACCCCGCTTTGGGATTTAAAGGCGTGCGTGAAGTGTATTTTTTTTTATAACAATTATAGCAGTACAGTCTGAAGGTCTTCAAGTCGCGGGTGAATAGGTACCTAATGAACAAGTGTGCTCCATCGTAGACCACAGCGCTGCTGAACTTCAGACAGGGTGGTAGTTAAACGCTTGTTCATAGTAATAAAAAAATTGGACAAATCCAATTTTTGAGAGTTTTTGAGAGATCTTTCCGCCAAACCCACATTTGAGTGTTTCAATACCTTCATAAATCATCCTTATATCAGTCCATAATCATGTTAGTCCACGTCCACTGCTAGACTAGGGTCTACCCCAAGGAGCGCATGCTTTTTTCCTCCAATACGGACATGTAGTCTTAATAGATCATCAGACGACCTTGTTGGAGGTCTACCTACACAGTGCTTTCCCATTCGTTGCAAACACTTTAGGTCTTTCAGACGAGTGGATATTTATACTAAACTAGCTGTGTCCGTAATTTGCCCCATTTATAGCGTTCCCCTGAGAATTTCACGATAAAATACAGGCTATTTCGCTTTGCATAGCCTACACCCTAATCCAGGTTATTTATAAGGTGTTTACAACAACACACACATTGCCTTCATCCCATGTTAAGTAACTAAAGCACTTGTGTTATACAAATCAGACAACGAGATATATTTACGTACTTATATATATTTTTTTAAATGTATATACATACTTATATAAATAAAAACACCCAGACACATCGAACAAGTACTTAAAAGCTCATCACCTAAGTACCTGTCAGTGGTGGGAATCGAACCCACGACCATACGGATCAGAGGCAGACATGTTGACCACTACACCAACGGGCCCGTCGAGTCGGGTCATAATCGCGCCCATCTCGTTTTGACGGTTTTACTGTATCATCATCATCATCATCAGCCCATACTTGTCCACTGCTGGACATAGGCCTCTCCAATTGCACACCACTGTGATCTGTTTTCGGCTTCTCGCATCCAGCTTCTGCCAGCCGTCTTGACTATATCAACAGTCCACCTTGCCTGAGGGCGTCCTAAACTCCGTTTGTCGAGACGCGGTCTCCACTCGAGAACTCGTTTTCCCCAACGGTCATCGGTTCTACGGCTAATATGGCCGGCCCACTGCCACTTCAGCTTGCTAAAACGATGAGCTATGTCGATGACTTTTGTTCTCTGTCGATCACTTCATTTCTGATTCGATCCTTCAGAGAAACGCCGAGCATAGCCCTTTCCATAGCACGCTGTGCGACGTTGAGCTTGTGGGCCAGCCGTGCCGTCAGTGTCCACGTCTCAGCTCCGTATGTCATTACAGGTAGGACACACTGATTAAAGACTTTTGTACTAATAAACATAATATATACCTCTGGCACACAGTTTGCACTAATAAACATATATACCTCTACTTACCACTTCCGAATATAAAAAGAAATGTAACTTTCATTATAAAAAAAATATTCTATTCAGATGGTGAACACATTATTACGTAGCCGTGTTACAAAGTTTGAGCAAAAGTCAAAGGTTAAAATGTACCGATAAACTCGAGGCCCAATCACCAGACATTCCAACTTCCAATAATATTGTAGGTAAGTAGTTAATGACTAAAATGTATTTAATTAAAGATAAGTAATAAGAAACACAGATAAGCATTACACTGTCTAAGCAATCGAAACTTTTCCGAGGTGAAAGGAGATTACGATAACAGATGCAAGTAAACAAGTAAGTTACGTAGGTACCTAAGTTATGTTTTTTTGTGTATGATATATATATATAGATGTGTGACGTATGTAGTTTAATTACTGGATGTTAGTCTTTTATGTGTTTAATTTTGCTACTTGCGTTTATTAATAGATTTATAATTGTTAAAACTTTCTCTACTGCACATACATTTTCACCACAACTTGAGTTTAATGGCAGAAAATGCATTAGCATTGAGTATGGCAACATTTGCAATAAAGATTTTAAAATACATAAAATAAATAAATAAAAATATACAAAGCTAAAGCGTTGCCTAACTCTTAGTTCTAGTAATATATGAAAGGAAAAGCTGACTGACTAGCTGAGCCAGCTTAATTTAATACCAGGAGACAGACTTAGGATACCCCATTTTTATCCCGAACCTATGATACGTGGCGCTGTATAGAGGGTTTTATAGTTTGTATGACAAACTAAAACGACGCGAATGTATTCGCGGGGAGTCCACTAGTCTTTTATAATTTGTTAAGTCTTCAAACATCGTCTGTTAACTTTGAAATTGTAAATTGTTTTTGAAAAATCTTATCCTAAACCACAGGTTATTTAATACGTTTTTTAGGGCGATGGGTACTGTAAAATGTTTTTGACTAAATCATGCGATTTTATATTTTTAACTAGTTGATGTTAACATTAACCCTCCATGACCATTATTTGAGACCTCCACTAGCGCTGTTCTATCTTACCATGGTTTGTATAAAGAGACTTGTGTATTCTAAATAGAAAGTTTCCTACAATAACTTTAGGGTTGCACTAATAATTTATTGTGGGGCTTTTAACACATATTCATGATTTGAGTCCTTTTCATCTATCGTATTAATATTCTAAACGCGAAAGTTTGCTTAAATGGATGGGTGTTTGCATGAATAATTGATGTTTTATACTCCTTCTTCCGAAACTGGTGTATTTTAACGGAACTTGCACTTCGTAAATATGCTATAATTTATACCGAAATTCACACAAGATCGGGAAAACCGTCGATATAGTATCCACTAATAGTATGTAGATAAATTATTGTTTATTTTACCGAATATACATATTAAAAAAAAACCCATTTCGCGCCTTTTATTCCTAAAACTCTGCCTACTCAGAGCCATTTGCTAAGCAAAGGATCGTGACGTACATAGGCATAACAGAATTTCTTAATTTAGATACACATAATAAAAAATACCTTAAATGATTATAATAATAACAATATTCATGTTTATGTATGAAAATGTCTGTCGCGTCAGCTAGTAAATGGATAGTCCAATAAAAAATGGAATCAAAAGCTACATTCTAAGCTGCTTCAAAAATGAGTCTTTCTCAATGCTTTTTATATGTTTGTTCATGGATAACTTCCTTCCTCTTCCTCCTTCAAAGATGCTCCCATGCTTATCATGGGGAAGTCAGGGTTTGATAATGACCGGTCAGATAAATCGAGAAGAACTTCAAAAAATCGTTGGAGCGACAAGCGCTGTTTGTAGTATGTTCTTGTAACTTTAAAATTATACTTACCTCTTTTCAGAACTCACCCTATCCTGCGATGTCGAAGACATATCCTGCCTACGAAAATCAACACAAAATTTTCTAGAGAAAACATGCCTCGGTATCCCGGAGTACGACATTCTACCGATAGATCCCCTGCACGTCAGCACTATTAATTATACAATTCCGGAGGAAACGATTAAATTCTATCTCAGTGATTGCACCGTAATTGGATACAAGAATCAGCAGGTTGAAGATTTCAAGTAAGTATGGTACAATACGTGTGGAAGCTTAATATCAGAATGACGAAAACATGTGCAATCGATTAATTTCCAGGACACACATAGGTAGGTACTTGTAGATGGTATTATTGGTTTTACAAGCCTATTAAGTAAGTACCTAATTAAATCTTAATCTAGCCTTCACTGTGACTGTGTGTCACTTCAGACCTGTGCTTCTGTTCTGTGTAAAGTTGTGGGTTAAAGGTTTAGGTACATTTAACGTAAATATTCAAAAACTATCTACCAAAACGTTGACTCATAACAATAACAATAAGATACTCTAAAATACAGTAAAGTATTTGCAATATTAATGACTAGTTTGTAAAATGCATAAAATGGCTTAATAAATAACTTTTACTAAGTATGGCAATGACAGAATACTTTTCAACATACACCATAATGTAACCGTGAATCAAAAATATCGGTAAATCCATTAAAAAAAAGATGTCCTGATTATAACTAATGTTTATTAAAACACAATTGCAGAATGAACGTCGACTCCAAGACATGTTATCTAAAGGTGCAAGCAGATCTCCAGAGCAGTTGTAATCTCCTTGTTGAGTTTGGTGGAGAAAATATAATTGTCGATGTGGGACCGGATAATTTGACAGCGTGTAAGTTGCTACTGCAGTTTCATTCACACAATATACAACATAGCCTAACCATTTTTAGCTCTAAAAAAATTTAATATATTTAAATCAAATCTAATCTTCTGGATTGGTCTCCTACCTAATTCCCCATGCCTGTATCAATGACTTATCAACACATTTTGAATAAATTATGAATGAATTCAGTTTTTGTAAAATATATTCTTGATTGCAATCTTCTAAAATGTACTTGATCCTTAGGTACTTTTGATGTGTGTTTATCTGATCGTATTTCGTATTCAGCGAAATGAAGACACATAGACTTTACAACGTAACTCTTTATGCTTAGCTTATTTCAAGTCAGTAAGATAAAACTTCAAGTGTGTTTTGCTTTCATTTGCTGCGACTGTGCCTTGAACATATTTTGCGTACCTACATCCTGTATAAACTAGATTTTGGATGAATGCTGGTTATTCTACTCTTTAACGCAAAAAGTACTAAACGATTTTCAATTTGGTTACATACATAGAAAATCGTTTAGTAGTTTTAGTTTACTTACATAAATAGCTCATACATAGGGCAAAACGCACAGACCATGTTATAATTATTATCCAGGATATTGTCCTTAAAAACCTGTATTAACTGCGTATAACACCGCCGGGTTCATCTGGTAGTAAATAACATGTCAAAATAATCACTAATATTTACAGTCACATCTAACAATCTACCAAAACGGAATTCATCACTAAAATCTCCATAAGTGTTCCAACCATCCGGTTTAAACATGTGGAAAAACATAAGCCCCTACCCTGTCAAAATATGTGAAAGCGCCGCTGGTGCGTGAAAGCTTCACTGTTGAAAATTGCATCAATTTTCTAACAAATCCTACTGTTGGATGCATCGTTCCCACATTGCTTTGGCTCCATTTTGCAGAGTGACCATTGTGCATTTTAAATGACTGTTTCGTTTCATTCCAAGATTTTGATGTCTGTTCCACAATATGCATTTTGTTTATCGAAATGTTATGTTTGAATTTGAATGTTTGAAACCCGGAGAAATTCTTACCGCCTAAACAATTCTCGATGTTACATAATACTATAACGAAAGTATTTTATTATCTCTACATCGATACAGCTTATATCTATAGTCTACCTGCTGGACAAACAAAAGTTGGTGATAAAGAATACCGTCAATATTGTCCACCGGGTATATAGGCGCGAATATAATCAAAGACAAGCTCGAGCTTACCTTTGTTATTTTACTCGACGTTTCGACGCAGTTGCATGCGTCGTGGTCACGAGTCGTCATCCAATTTTTTATGTGTCAGCTAAATTTTATTGACAACTAGGATACCTGATAGATGTACTATGGGTACCATAGAATGATATCTATTAAATAAAAATCAAAGCCACTTTTCGTTGTCATGTCATAACCCCGGAACGGGTGGACCGATTTCGCTAATTCTTTCTTTGTTGTGCTTATTAATGACAGCAGAAGGTTCTTATGAAAGAAAAAATGACATCCACTGCTGGGCACAGGACCCCCTGGATATAGTTAAGACAGGACAACGTCTGTCGAGTCCACTAGTACTTTATAAATAGATAAAAGGTAACAGACATGTACAACAAATGCCTTAGCTCGTCACTAAAGTGCTGATAACTAATCTAATCCTATTATGTCGGTGGCGAGAATCAAACCCGAGACAGTTTGAAAAACTTCCCGCTGTGCCTATACCCTCACAATGAAATTGAAAACTAGGTCATAGAAATCACAATTAATTTACAGCTATCATTCTGGAGACGACGTATCCGTACACCCTACGGAAAGACGCTAAGGGTGTAGAGTACTTCGAAGTAGGCCAGGAAGATACCAAGTGTCAGCCCACTTCAGGGAAAACTGCCAGTTTCAACTTCGTGCCCGGTGCGCTTGAGAAATTTGACAAAAGTAAGTTCAACTATTCCATATTGGTTTAAGTTTTAACTATAACATAGGGAACTCACCTAGTTTTTTATCATTGCCAGTATCCTGCCTATATAAGTGTGTATCTACAATTATTCAATATATATATCTAAGGAGGAAAATCATATATCGTATACCGAAAACATGTAACCGCAAATATATATATTATACCGTATGGTTCATATCTCTATCTTTCATAATTATGAAAAATCTTGGAAGCGAAAAAGATACACACTACTATAATTTACTATAGACATTTTTACGGCCATGAAAATGGTGTTGCGGCTTTTATTCGCTTCTGTCATTGTCTTCTAAGGTTAAAGTCCCTGACTATTCACTAAGAGTAGGTAAAGCTGGTTTCGAACTAACAAAGTACCTACTGATTGCAAGACCTAAATATTATGTTTTCCAAATTTCAGAAAAGGAGTATATTGTTGCCCACGAAGACGAATTAGTGAAGAAGTCTATGTGCTTTATCGGCAAGGATACTTACCGCACAGTAGTTCACAACCTCAGAGCTTCAGGACGCATTTTGCCGAAGGCATCTTTCTTCAAAAACTTGTAAAAGAATTTGAAAAACATTATCATTCGTTAGGGCCATAAAGTAAAGCGAAAAATGGGTATATTGAAACTAAATAAAAGAATTGTTTTTATTTTATTCGAGTATAATTTTCGAGAAACTTTAATGAGAAGATACTTTAATACTAAGAACCACTACAGACAGATGAATTCTATATAAATTTTAGAATACAATAGGTAGGTATTCTAAAATTTTATTATAGACAGTAGGGCTACATGCTTTGCGTGGACTATTGATACTTTTTATTATATGACCAGAAATCGCATCGATGTCTTCCATACACGGCTTGTCATTATTCCTCCTTTGTTGTTTGTGTACTAATGCACCCAATGGCCTGAAAGGGAGTGTACAGAAGCATTAATCAATTCCAAGAAAACGTTCACCTTGAATGCTGCTGAAGCTGAATCATAGAAATTACATACATACACTTCACGCCTGTCTCCCAGAGGGGTAGGCAGAGACTACAGATCTCCATTTGTCACGTCCTGACATACCCCTTTCGC
This sequence comes from Conopomorpha cramerella, assembly GCA_012932125.1. NCBI lineage: Eukaryota > Metazoa > Arthropoda > Insecta > Lepidoptera > Gracillariidae > Conopomorpha > Conopomorpha cramerella. Next base: position 8,078 of record SJJU01010137.1, on the reverse strand, counting down.
TTCATCTACATTCATACATCTTTTCATACATGACATCCGGTTTCGAGTACTTTTCACGCCACCTTCGGTCAGGACATCACCAATCTGGTCTTTATATGTCCTTCTGGGGCGACCTCTACTCACCCAGCCCATTACATCACCCATATAAATATCTTTCGTCAATCGACTTTCATCCATTCTCTCCATATGCCCAAACCACCGAAGCATGCCCTTTTCAATCTTGGTCACTACATCTTCCTTCAAACTGCAACTTTCTCTTATCACACTACTCCTTATCCTGTCATTCAATGTCACGCCTTTCATGCTCCGCAATGATCGCATCATAGAAATTAATAGCTAGATAAACACCTTAGTACGAAAGAGGTTTGCAAAACCTTTTTAAATTTTACATTGTGTGTATTAATCTTCCCTAAGAGTTCAGTGCCCATGTACTTCAGACAGCGGGCTTCAAACAATAGGTACGAATTTAAGCTTTGCATGTCCATTTTCCAATCCAAAAAGAAATAATAAACTTCGTTTACGAACGAAATTTGAAGCCAAATGAATGTGGATGTCCAGCCAAAAGTTTGGAATCGTAAATTAAAACTTCTTTCATAGCCTGGAATGTTGCCGAAAATAAATCACTTTTTGTCCACTTCGGTGGCTTTCATTAACAGTCCTTGTTCTTTTTTTGGCGAAGTACCTGCTGAACACACCCCTTAATTATCTTACAATTATCTGGTCACGACTCCATTATGGATTAAGGAAGGTTTGAGTAAACTTTTTTGTATTGTGAGACCATTAGTCTCGTAGTTTACATATGCACATACAAATTATCAACAAAATGCTGTCAAAATCGGGATTATATTTGACAAAAACATAATAGGTACAGCGGGTGGGTCCTGTATCACAGATGTAGAATCCAGGCAGTCGATGACGACCACAGTTTAATAGTTGCTTCGTGCTTAGCTTTATTTTTGTTTTTTTTTTTTGTAACGCGCAAAGTTGATTTATTTCACATCGTTTGCCAGTGTTGCGTGTGAGCGTTCTGGTAATACGAGAGGAGAAGTAATAAATAGTTATATTAATGGTATTTTAGGAAAAACGTAATGCGCTTTGTTATTTTGATTAATAATGGCTTCAAAATATTTAATGTTAATAATAAAGGCTACCTTCTTAATTATGAAGAAAAGGAGACACAAAAAATAACGGCCGTGTGGATTGTTTTACCTTTAAATTGGTTACATTGAAAATAAGTAATACACTTCTGTTATTGCTGAATAGGCCTATAATATCCCGATTTCCTATAATAAGGAGGAAAACACGTTCGGTTCGACCAAATTATATTTTCAACAACAATAAAAATCAAAAGTGACAAAGACAGTTCAGATATCAAAAATAGAATACAAATAAAACATACAAAATTATAAAAGGTTATATAAAAAGGAGGACGCTTACAAAGTGCCCGTGCACATCCTCCCGCCTCACAGGAGGACAACCTTTTTAAGCGGACGGCGCAGAGTCCCGGCAGCAGTCATGACGTCCACTACCTTGACTACCCCATCACGGCCCGGATATGTCTTTGAAATTGTTCCTTTCGGCTATGTCCCCCTTGGCAAATCTCCATCGGCTATCAGGACCGGGTCTCCGATGTTGACTGTTACAGGTGTGCCCTGAAGCCGACGCGGCGCTAGGGTTGGCAGGTACTCTCGCACCCATCGCTGCCAAAAATGGTCCGACAGCCTTACGGCTTTCCGCCAACCTCTTCTACTGCATAAATCGGAATCAAATAGCGTAGCTGATATGGGCCGACCTGACGATGAACCTCTTAAAAAATGAAAAGGTGTCAGGCCCTCTGCGTCAGTTGGATCCGGTGAAATGTGTATGTGTAAGAGGGCGCGCGTTGACCACTGCTTCGGATTCTGCCAGAAGCGTGACAAGAACCTCATCCGTAAGCGTCCATCAGGGTGTCGTCCGTCCAGTAGAACAGGGCTTTTACAATATGTGGGTACATCCTCGATCGCCGCAGTGCGTGCCCGTAATCATAATAATCCATCTTCGTTAAAACAGGGAGACAGTCTTGCGAGTCTACTCCTTGATGAAATAGGGCGTCCATTTCGAAGACATTGTAGCTCCTTGTCAAATGCCGTCTCCTGGACTTGACGCCATATGTGTGCTTCGGCATGTTCCAACCCCCGAACGTTGAGAGGGAGGAGAGGGGTAGCCATGACTGCTGCTGGGATGCGCTGATCAGGTAGATGTTCAGGATACCTGTTTATAATATTTAAACAAATGTTAATGAAAAGGTGGGCTCTGGCGGTTGCCCTTAATAGATTCAGCCACGAGCTAATACGATTTGGATCGGCAGCTATGGGTAATGATGATGAGGCAAGTGTATTGGCATTACAAACGATCCTAAATGGAGGTGAAATAGATGTTTTTACCGGTGCGGATGATAATTTGTCTTGGCGAGCGGATGGCTTCAACTCAACTTCTAACTGTGATGTTTCTAGATGATCGCCACAAATTCTGGAAGAGAATTCGTCCGTTGATGACTATTGGGGCCAAAAAACCCAATGGGTCATAAACACGTATTAGTTGCGTCAAACATTGACGTTTCGTCACGGGGGCCGACGAGCCGGGTGCCATACCAGAGTTGAACTTCAAATGATCACTATGAGGTAGCCAGATAAGACCAAGAGTACGTGAAAATGAATTTTTAAACAAGTCTACCGACTGTACTACATCAGACAGAAGTTCGCTTGGGAGTGTGGTTAGAGCTCCTAGCTCGTTACTTGTCCAGCCTCGAATTTGAAAACATCCTCGCTTGTGAATTTCTACAACGTCAGCGGCCAAACGAGCTGCGGTCTCTACGGTGTCTACACTACAGATGAAATCGTCCATGGACATGTTGCTCTGGATGGCACGAACGGCATCTGGAAATTTCCCTTGAAACTCAGAAGCGTTCAACTGAGTCACGTAAATAGGCGTGCAGGGACTCGAACAGGCACCAAATATCATAGAACTCATTCGGTAGATCTTTATAGGGGAGGAAGGGTTGTCTCGCCATAAGAAACGCTGAGCGTCCCTGTCCTGTTTAATTATGTTAATTTGGGGGAACATTTCTTTAATATCTGAAGTCAAGGCAATCCTTCCTTCCCTAAAGCGCATTAAAATTCCTAACTGGTTCTGTAGGAGATCCGGACCTGTCAGCAACATTGAATTGAGAGAAACCCCCTGACACTGCGCGGCGGCATCGTGGACTACGCATAGCTTTGCGGGTTTGTTGGGATTCACCACACCGAAATGCGGCAAATACCAGCAAACGCCCGCGGGAGTCATGTCACCGCACTCCTCAGCGTAGCCTTTCTCTATCGTTTCGCGAATGTTCCTACGATATCGCTCGGCATACTCTGGATCCCTCAACATTTTGCGTTCCAGGCTCTTAAAGCGCGACAGGGCCAGTGGGTAACTGTCGGGAGCGTTGGTGACATCTGCCTTCCAGGGAAGCCCTACCTCAAAACGGCCATTAGGGAGTCTACTAGTTGTGCGTTTCAAAATGTCTATCGTACGCTGGTTTTCCGTGCTTCGCGACTCGTGTTTCGTAATACCTATAGCCTCCAGTTTGTATTGAGCCTTAATGAGCTCTTCTAGCTCACTATCTGGACTACAGCCTGTCAAATTTGTATGGTTCACAAATTCGATAGGTTTGGTTTTACCACTAGAGCACCCAAAGACAACCCATCCTAGCGGAGTTCTAATAGCCGCAGGTTGCGTTTTGGTTCCTTGTTTAGTGGCCATCGAAACTGAGAGTTGCCAATTGTCTATCCCTATTATAATACTGGGAACAGCATCAACCATACAAACATCCCCAGACAAACCTGTCAAATGCGGGTACCGTGCTAAATCAGCAGAAGATATTGATTGTTTCACTCTTAACCCCAAGTTTTTAATGGAACGAGCATTGACGATATTAAACATTTCAGTCATATTCCGACCCTTTATATTGAAATCTACATACTGGACTGACGTTTCTCGACTTAAACCACCTACACAATCAAGGTAAATGTGTCTCTCTGGCCCTGAGACTCCAATTTGGGAAGCAATATCCGAGTCGATGAACGTGGACGAGGACCCATCATCCAACAGAGCGAAAGTGTCGATACTGCATGCTGGCCCCGCTACCGTCACTGCAACTACCTTTAAAAGTGCTTGCAGCGATGGGTTCGTAGGGGTGACACTCGCGACTGGTTCAGGAATAGCTGCAGTATGGGCGGTCAACTCTCTTGACAGCTTGACTTGGCTGTCCACGTCTCCCAACACCGCGGGGGATATGCGTGCCTCAGTGGCTGGCGAGTTATCATTAACTATTGCAGCCGCAGATGAAACAAAGTTTATATTGTGTAATAAGGTGTGGTGTCTCCTCCTACAATCCGCTACCTCACATCCTTTCTTATTCTTCTTACAAGTTCTAAAATTATGCGAACCTTTTTGTAGACACCGATAGCAAATCTTTTTTTCTTTTATAAAAGACCACCTGTCATCGATTGTCATGGCTGAAAACTTGTCACATGAAGACAAGTTGTGATCTTGTTTACAAAATAAACAATTATTATCGAGACTCTTACCTTTGTATAAGGAAGAGGGTTTCGTTGTAGACACAGCATGAACTCGCTCGCGTGACACCTGCACCACCTCTGAAGGGCTGTCAAATTTATTTTGTAGGTCCACCTCTCTTGTGAGGAAGTTCGATAATAACTCCACCTTAGTAATACCGCCAGTTGCTGGGGCGGAAGCAGAGTGAACTCCAGCGTAGTCTAGCCAACGCGTACGTAAGAGTGGATGGAGCTTGTTAATAAGTGCTGTAAACAGCTCGGGTGAACGTAGATAATCCGATTCGTTCAACAATTTAATGACCTCTACACTGTTACGCACACGGGAGGCTAAAACAGCTAGATTATCGAAGGTGATCCTAGGCAGGGCCCGAGTGGCTGCCACTTCTTGTCTAACGATTACCTCTGGGCGCCCGAAGCGCCGGTCGAGTTCATCTATAATAGGTGTCGGCTCTGCTGCAGTGACGAGGAGCATGCAGACAGAGTCCTTGGCTAATCCTTTCAGAGATACACTGAGACGGGCAACGTTCTCTATAGGTGTATAACTGGCGCTAGAGTTATAAAAAAGGCGTTTGAAAACTAACCAATCTGTAGGTTTTCCGTCGAAGATAGGTAGTGGAACGGACCTGTTGTTGTTTCGTCTATTTACCACCTTCTCCAACGCGTCGACGACTCTCTCCGTAATATCCACCGGCCTCGTCCCATTGTTAAGTACATCGCTATGATGAGATGATGTTGAGACCTGAAAGTGGTTATTATGATTATTAGGAGTGATTATTATGGGCTTGGACTGTATTTTAATCGGTGCAGTTGGCTGATGGTCAGTTTCAACGGATCCACCCTGACTTAATATCCATTGGCGGACACTGTCTCGGCTGCGACCCGTAGTTGAGCCATGGCGGCTGCCTTCTGCCTCGATATTAGCGAGTTGCGCTCGGTGCTCCAATTCTGCAGCCCCGCGCTCCAGCTCTATCCTTCTCGCCGTTAGTGTCGCTTCGTGCGCGGCCATCTCCAATTGGGCAAGGTGGCGGGCGTGTTGGGCCTCCGCTGCGAGTTTTTTCGCAGCCACCGTCGCTGAGGAGCGGCTAGAGCGTGTTGAAACGGGGCGAGTCTGAGAAGGGCCAGGAGTAGGACTCTCTGAGGGCATTCCGCTGGCAGGAGGCTCGGACGTCAATTTTGTCTGGCTTCTGGTGACTACCATTGCACTTTTCACTGATTCTTCGCTATAATATTACAACGGATCGAAGGACCACTATGTTATTGCTGAATAGGCCTATAATATCCCGATTTCCTATAATAAGGAGGAAAACACGTTCGGTTCGACCAAATTATATTTTCAACAACAATATAAATCAAAAGTGACAAAGACAGTTCAGATATCAAAAATAGAATACAAATAAAACATACAAAATTATAAAAGGTTATATAAAAAGGAGGACGCTTACAAAGTGCCGTGCACAACTTCGTCTGATTCACGATAAAATGTTTATTCCAAAGCGGTTGTACGTAGGTAATGGTACTTATTATATAAAGATTTCGTCTTAGTTATCAGACATAATATCTACGTATGGATACGTACGTACATAACTGATAGCTTTAAGCACTTTTAGATGCAATTGCAGGAGTAACCAATCAAAGGGTACCCGGAGAACTGGGTACCTTGGATTGCAACACCATTGGAACCACCAAGGCCAACCCCGCACCCAGCATCATACAGAGCAGCCCCATTTCCGGCGGCGTAAGATACAGAAGCCACACCCTCTGAAGGCACGGCGCCCTCAAACCAAGTGGAGCCGGCGAAGGGCGTAGTACCAGCAACTGCCACCGAGCCGCACATCTCGCCCTGGCCCACGATGGTGATTCCGCAGGGGATGTCGTACACAGGGGAGCCGGACCACACGTTCAAAGCTACTGGCTGCTGCGCCAACAAGTAGTTGGGCTGGTTGATGAGAAGAGGGCTGCCTGAGTTGATGAGGTTGTTGGAGTAGCCCAGTGGTCCGGCCACCAGACCGTAACCCGCCAGGTTTGCGGGGGAGAGAGCCAAACCACTACCACACCCGGAGACGAGGCCACTATTGTATCCAGTCAGTCCGCCCCCCAGAACCACGTTTCCAGTTGGGATACCAACATTGCCTGAGACAGAGCCGCTGCTGCTACTGCTGCTGGTGCTGCTGCTACTGGTGGTGCTGCTACCACCACTACTGCTACTGGTGGTGGTGGTACTGCTAGCACTGCTGCTAGTCGCCCCGGAGGAGGAGGCCGCAGGAGCCACCAGATACGACGGAAGTATTGCGCCCGACGCATTCTATTTTAAGGAAAATACGTTGATATAAAATTGTATATTGTAAAATGCCTTAAGCACTTAAACTACTTACTAGGTATTATACCGCGGTTGCCACTCGTGGGTCGTATTAGGAGCGCGCGAGTCCTCGCTCGTGCGCCATAAACCCCTCCCCCCCTTACGAGGGATAACATCAGTTCTATTCTTATGCTCAAAACTGCTGGATACACATAAGTATAACCTGATAAATAATTTAACTTGCGTTTACTTACCTGCGCCAAGACGAATGCTGCGCACAGTATTACAAAACGGAATGCCATGTTGTTGGTTAGTACCTATCCTGCGATTGAATGTGCACTTCCAATTAGGCTTAGGTCTTTTATACTAAAATCATTTCTAGCATACCTATGGCATAGATACTCAATAATCAATACTTCAGAAAAAAAAACGAACAATATCAGCATCCATTATGAAATAGATCCCTAAATTTGTTCACGTTTTTGTTTCCGGTCAAAGCTTATCAATCAGTATCATCATTCAATTGTTCTTAAAATGTGACTACACTTCGTAAATAAATACAATCTCACGTATTAAAATTATTACGAAGATACAATACAATAGTCTCGTTATGGTAAACGTTATGTAGGTCACTACAGAGCCCACTTAAAATAGAATCTAGCTACCTACGAGAAGCACTATATTTATACGATACATCTCAATATTCTAGTGAGAAATAACCAGACCTCGGGAAAAATTGGTTAGCTTTGCTTGTCTCATTATAATAAGCCAATAGTTCGACCAATCATTTATTTATTATTTTTTCAGTACTAAATCGTTACTAATCAACATGCTCGCTGCTGTCGTCTTAGCTGTTTTAGTCCAGGTAAAACTCATTGTTATCTGACTTCTAAAAACATGTTGAGTTTCTGACAGGTTGAATTAGACGGGTCGGGATTTTTGTGTTTGTTTCTTTTGACTGCATGAACCGATGATTGTTTGTTTACTTGAAAGCTAGTGCTTCCCGTTTGATCCGATTAGGCATTTCCGATATCTCGAGATACGTATGTCCGAGAATATACACCAAGATGGGTAAATAACAGGAATCTTGATCTATACACACGTCCTATTCACCACCCCGATAATGTACAGTTGACTACCAACACACTTGAAAGTATGTATGCACGTTTCCCAATTTTCACCCTAGG
>SJJU01010133.1:0-10511 GCA_012932125.1 Conopomorpha cramerella | reverse complement strand
CCTGTATCAATGACTTATAAATCACCAGCATTTTAAAATAATTAGGAAATGAAGGTTCAGTTTTTTGAGTAAAATGCATAGCTCTTAGTAACTGCCAGAATTTATGCTAAAACTAATATAATAACTAAAATAAAAAATAAATACACTCTCACGCCTTTCATTCCAAAGAGGGGTAGCAGAGGCTTCTTGCTAAAGCAAATTATTCCCCGGCTCACCAAGCGTGATTTAACCCAACGTGACAGGGGTGAACTTGACACAGACGCTCTAAAAATACTACTTGATCCGCTAGACACTTTTGATGTGTGGTAATTACAAAGTGACTCGCGTTTCTTTTTAAAATCTTTTCTTGCAGAGTGCGGCGTGTTTATTTAAGATGGTTTAATGTTTGTTTTTTTTTTTTCGTCTCTGTCATTTTTATGTGTGTACTTACGTCATATTTTTCATAAATTCTTCAATGTCAGCCACAGAGGTTCACTGCTGCTACTTAGCTACCATTTTCCCGAATAATTATAACTAATTAATAAGTGCCGTCTGCCCCCCTACCCCTTTGGGATTAATAAGGCGTGAAGTTTATATTATTTTGTTTAATAATTATTATTTTGAGACAGAGAATCTCGAGCCCTAAAAAACCACTAATCACGGAATAATCCGTTTATTTTGTACGAAAATTGACAATATTTACATATTTTAATAATAATTGTAATTGTACTTGCCTAAGTAATAAAATGTTGAATAAAACACTTCACGACTTCTAATCCCAAAGAGGAATTAATAAACTAAAATAATACTTTCATAGGGAGTATTTGTTTCCTGCGCAGTATAGAGGTAGTCTGGATGTCTTCAAGTCACTGGGGTGAATAGGTACCTAATGAACTACTGCGCTTCATCGTAGACCACATCGCAGCTTAACATCAGGCAGGATGGTGGACAAACGCTTGTTCACTGTGTGTTAGATCCACCGCCGAAATTAAAGATGAACCGTGGGTATCGAAAAGATATATTGAGACATTAGAGTAAAGTAATAAAAATATAAAGATAAAACTAAAAACCAAACACCAAGAAAAATAACACAACAGTGACAACTTATGTCAAATTCAAATATATACAAAAGGAACGTAGGTATGGAAAATGAGCCTATTGCCAACACTGTGTTCAAAAAAACCTATTCAGTTTTGGTTTCTCGCCGTCTGAAGTCCACAGCAATGATTAGAATTAACTCTTTTTTTTTCGATGGTTTCCAGCCAAAAGCCTAAGCGACATTTTTGTCCAAAATGAGTTGAGTATGCAGTTTGAATCGCCTTTTTTTTTCTACGTCGATTGGTCTAGTTTTCACACCTGTATGACGTAGTTTGATGTCGCTTACGCGGTAGAAATTATGTGTTTTTCTCCCAAAACATGGCTTTATTTAAACTTTAAACCACTCTCCTGTAAAATTACTTAAATGTCGCTTAAACCTTTTTGGTCGGAAGCCATCGATATGAAATGAGAACGTAAATTCAAAACAATTTCCACCATTTACAAAAAAAAGAAAAGAAAAAAAGGTACAGCCAACATCGTCGATGTAAAATATAACTCCATAAATTATGTAAGTACGAAGCAGGAATCAAACGGAACGCGATAAAAAAGGCCCTTTATTTCGCCTCTCGCTTATTCAAACCAGAATCTGCATGCGATGGGGGCCCGATACTACCCCCGGCGCCTGTGACAAACGACGTCTGTTTTATAAAGTTTTAATCATCGGAGTGAAAAGCTTAATATTACAAGCTGTGTTTATTTATTTTTTTTTAAATACAGTGAACAAGCGTTTGACTACCGTCCTGCCTGATGTTAAGCAGCGATGTGGTCTACGATGGAGCACACTTGTTCATTAGGTACCTATTCACCCCAGTGAAGACTTGAAGACCTTCAGACTGTACTGAGCAGGAAACACTGACTCCGGAAAGTCGTTCCACATCCTGGCGGTTCGCACTATGAAAGTAGATGCAAACCGTTCGGTTCGCGTACTAGGTACCTATCAACCCCAGAGAAGTGAACTTGAAGACTACTTGACGGATTGATTGAGTTGAAATCCAGTAAGAGGAAGTTACGGACTCCAGTTCATCATCGACATCATCAACTGGGTCCACTGCTGGACGAGGGCGTCCCCCGATGATTTCCGTGATAATTTGGGAGGAAATGCCAATAATCGGCAAGCTTAGCAAGCGGCTTGGCGATCATAGTGGTTTGTTTAACTCACAGAGAGCGCTGCTGCCCGTCCTCGGGAGAGTTCCCTCGGTTACCTTTTACAACTACGAGAAAAGTTGAACTGGGGCGGTCACACATGTATTTTATTCGCCCTCACCGCAAGGCTGGTGGACTCTAGTTGCTGCTGTACTTTTTGGAGCCTATGCAATGCTCAAAGGATGAATAATTGCAATCGTAATCAGAAAACGCATATTGAAAAATGTGTGTTGAAAAGGGACCACAAATGTCACAAATTGTAATTACGTGGTATTTATGAATAAAAGCATATAATTACCTATCTTAAGATATCTAATATATAAAATTTCCATGTCACAATGTTAGTTTCCGTTCTCCTCCGAAACTGCTTTATGGATTATATAAAGGAAAGTCGTTAAACAGAAACAGAAACGTATATTCAGTGTATAGGGACGCTGTGACTTGCCTTTATAGGCATACACATATTAGCTAATTAACAATAATTATATCTATACATGTAAACATGTACGTATATAACTATCATAGATTAGGAGACACTTAATATTAATACAATTTATAAACTAAAAGTTGTTGTCTTCCAAAAAATCTTTAACTGTGTAAAAACATTTGTGCAGTAATATTTTCAATAATTAAACTTTGAAATGAGATAAACTAATATTTTTAAGATCAAGAGGTAATTTTTTGAAAATATTCGGTGTCATACGTATAAAACTATTTTGGAGGAGGAAAGTATTAGCAAAATTAATACAAAATGCGTCTGTGGTCCAGTTGGTCCTCTACTTGACTTGTGACTTGTTGTGTGGGAGGTCGCGGGTTCGAGTCCCGCTACTGGACGCGTACCAATGGGACTCTTTTTCAGAGCCTATGTACGCAACGCAACACTCATACGGTGAAGAACAACATCGTGATGAAACCCGCATACCCTATAACGACAATGGGCTCAAACCCCTGTCACGTTGGGTTAAATACACTTTAGGTTTAAAAAGTGAATAGATATGAATCTTACCCCAAACAGCTGTAATTCTCGGCGTACACAATCGACTTCCTATAGCAAAGCAAATGTTTGCCGGAACAGCTAGTTTGAAATACGAGATACGAGCAATTTTCACTCAGTGAACACATGCCCTTAAGCAGAGTCCACGACTACGCTAGCATCTTCGTGGCTTGTCGACCGCATAGCTTTGGGAACCGGACTGTGACAGCTCGATTTTGATACCGGCGATATTTTCTATTGGAACTTCGGAAAGAGCCGATTCTGCTCTGTCAACTAAGGTTGTAAGATGCGTTTTTACTTTCGAAAGGTAAGGTCATAAGTTAATATATGTTATACAGGGTGGAACCGGCAAGTTTGTGAATTCAAAGTCAAAAGTCAAATCAATTTATTCATCGTTTATAATCTTTATAAAACAGACAGATATACAGTAGCTAACACAAAGCTTCGATTGAAAACGTCATTTATGACTTTAAAACAAAAAGTTACTGTCCCCGGTTCGAATTCAATTTTCTTTACTGGCCACAGAACGGGAAGAAAATGGCATCTTGTCAAATCGCCAAGGCTTACTGCTAAGTAATACTAACACACGATATGACTTAATACTAATTTAGCAAATGCTTGATGGCCGGATACTGTCTGACTGGTGGAAACAGCTCCAAGGGCACTAATGATATTAATGTAAGTAATGTTATGTAAGTACTAACAATTAACACAATACTCATATTCTTAATTATTATCCTGTCGACAGGTATAATGTCCCTGAAATTATTTATTTCACATGTTTCATTTACATGACAACAAAAACAATATTTCTTTCAGTAAAACGAGTCCCTTTTGTACACATTATTAACAGTGTTATGCATATATTATCCATATAAATCTTTCTTAAGTACCACTCTATCTACTAAATAAAACCGCATCAAAATCCGCACCGTAGTTTTAAAAACCTTAGCACACATAGGGACAGACAGCGGGTCGCAACTTTGTTTTATACTTTGCATTGAATACAATCCATACAATATGTTGGTAGTTACCACGGACCTATCTCACAACACTATGTTCTGTATTTATGTAAGCAGGTAACATATTAGCTTTACAATTTTGCAATTTACATACATAAACTTCACGCTTGTCTCCCAGAGGCATAGGCAGAGACTACAGATCTCCATTTGTCACGGTCCTGACATACTCCTTTCGATTCATCTACATTTATACATCTTTTCATATATGACCTCCGGTTTCGAGTACTTCCGCCAGGACATTACCAATCTGGTCGATGTATGTCCTTCTGGGGCGACGTCTACTCAACCGGCCCTACATCACCATATAAGTCTCATAAGTACGTCACCACCCTGTATACGAACAGTAAACGGTACAGTCAGGATATTATTATGAATGAAATTAATTCACGGTATTGAACGGTGGCGATAACTCAATTAAAAAGAAACAGGAATCACATTCGCTTAAAAAAAATACCGAGTATTTGTTCAATTTCGTAAATACCTGTTTGTTATTGAAAACGGATATGAAGTTGTGAGTGCGTGTATGAAATCTATTAGGATGCTTCCCGCGCTGTCAGAAAATATATTGAGGAAAATAGAGAATGGAAATTAAATTGCATGGAAAATAATTATAGGTAAGAGTCGAGCTGGGGTGCATTGTTAGGTATATTAAGGTTAAAATAAAGCTAAGCTAATCTCAGCTTATTATGATATACACACATCAAAAGTGTCTAGGGATCAAGAACATTTTTAGCTCTAAAAAAAATCTAATTTATTTAAATCAAATCTAATCTTCTGGATTGGTCTCCTACCTAATTCCCCATTCCTGTAGCAATGGATTATCACCACATTTTGCATAAATTATGAATGAATTCAGTTTTTGTAAAATATATAATTGATTGCAATCTTCTAAAATGTACTTGATCCCTAGACACTTTTGATGTGTGTATTAAGGTAAGCTCAGCTTTTAATGATAAAGTTATACAAGAACACTCACGTCACATGTTTAGTAGCTAAATCAGTGGTTTTGGATATCAGAAAACGAAATATACCTACGTACGTAATATACAGAGTGTAAAAGGACCCAGAGCAATGGTCTTAGAAACGTTGTTGGGCTCGTCAGTATAAACAACTTACGGGGAAACGCAATTTTTTTTATCATCTCCAACTCTAACAAAATTGACAAATTTCCGCCTCGGGAGAAGACATTTTTGTATGGGGATTGAATTTTATTTTTCATTCTCTCTAGGTTTTTGGGATTTCAGTCTCTCAGTTAATTTGTTTGCCTACTCGAGGGCAGAATCAGCCAACAGCTTGAAGTAACGTGACATTGTACAATAACAGACCAAACCTGATCCTGCCATGTGTACAGTTTCCATCACAGAAGACCTCCTGACTACACAAACAAATATAACACAACATCGCACCAAATTCGACCTAAAAGTCTTAACAATAAAGTACATTTCCGTCAAACGTCGAAATCAATAGATTGATCGATTCAATTCCGCCCACATTTAGTTTCAAGGTTACATAATAGTGAAGGACTCGTGTTACTTATTATCACAATTCAAGTGTAGATCAAGTTAACTGGACACAAGAATGTTTCTTCAGATGAACAAACGTTAGCATTTGTCCGTTAGTTTGACCATTAATGCGAGTATATTGTACGTGGAGGCATCGACCAATGTAAAATGGCGTGCGGTCGAATGCGCGGGAAAGACATGTCAGTACATGTCAGTGCTGATGTGACATCGAGATTGACGCCTGTCAGTCTCAAAAGTGTGTTACTGATGGACCAAGTTAAAGTGCTACAAGATTTTTTGGCGTGGCTAAAAAAATAACTGTCCAATGAGAGGTTTTCTGACTGCTTGAAATATGTCAAAAGTAATTCCAAAACGTCTCACAGGTGGCGCTAATCAGACATGATCTCAAGGAGAAACTCATATTAGAATTGTCAATAGAAAATTTAAAAAAAATACACTTCACGCCTTTAATCCCAAAGCGGGGTAGGCAGAGACACAATAGAAAATTAAACTAAAAAATGACAACCCAGTCTAGGTGTACACGATTTGTATGCCGTGTGGCGAAACATACTGTTCTAACTCTACTTAACACCACCTTTTTTACGTGTGTTTTACAAATAAATGTCTTTGTCTTTGTCTTAGGTAGTGCCATCTGTGGACATTTCTTAGAACTGCAATAAATCACTTGTCAGAAAATCTCCCATTAATATAACCATAACAGCGTAGTTATAAAAAGTCTACAAAAAAGAGGTTTCTCAATTTGACGAAAAATTGTTTTTTTTTAATCACATAACTTCGTCGTATATTTATTTATTTATTTATTAGAAGGAAAACTTACAGTTTTAATTATTTTAAATTAACAATAACTTAACAAATGTAAGTCAATTACAAGTTTTCACATATATGAACCGATTTTGACAATTATATTTTTTGGTGGAAAGAAGATACTTTAAAAGCGTTCAGATTACGTTTCCGTTCATCCAACACGCCTCCTCTTTCGATTTACTAAAAATACAAAAAGAAGTTAAATTTGGTTTGTAAAAGGGTGCAAAGTTCATGGGTCAAGAAGGGTTTACTGGGCGACTCGGTGTTACCCTTCAAATGTATATTCTGAGCCCCACAATCCCATTGACAGGTCACGGAGAGGTACTATATTATTATTATCTCTGGAGGTACACGTGTTCATATTCTTTTATGTATTGCCAACATAAATATAGATACAGGTATTAAATAAATAATTATTTTACAACAACACACACATTGCCTTAATCCCATGTTAAGCACTTGTGTTATACTATACAATGAAGTATACTTAATTAAATACATACTTCTATAAATAAAACACCCGGACACATCCGAAAAGTACGTAAAAGCTCATCGCCTAAGTACACACATCAAAAGTGTCTAAGGGTCAAGTACATTTTAGAAGATTGCAATAAAGAATATATTTTACAAAAACTGAATTCATTCATAATTTATTCAAAATGTGGTCATAAGTCATTGATACAGGCATGGGGAATTAGGTAGGAGACCAATCCAGAAGATTAGATTTGATTTAAATAAATTAGATTTTTTTTAGAGCTAAAATGTTCTTGATCCTTAAACACTTTTGATGTGTGTACCTGTCAGCGGTGGGAATCTAACCCACTACCTTACGGAATAGAGGCAGACATAGGAATAGAGCACGTCAAAAGTAGGACAGATAGATACATGACCCTGTATATATGTAATTATTATACAGAGTGTAAAAGGACCTCGAGCAATGGTCTTAGAAGCGTTGTTCGGCTCGTCAATATGAACAAATTTCACTGTGAAATGAAACCACTTTTTTTCATCTCCAATTTTTTTCCCTCGTGAGATGAGTTTTTGTATTGCTCCGAATCCTTTTACACTTTGTATGACGCAGTTTTTTTTTTATATATTTTAACATTAGAAGTAGCGTATATATCGCACAGTTAAAACAAAAGTGCCACAAAACGAAATGTGTCATTTTATGAAATTGAACCTTAACATAAAGTATACAAAACTTAAATTACAAAATCGGCATGTTTCGTATTGGGTCCTTTTTGTACCTACACTTTGCTGACAATAGTATTACATAATTAAAGATTCTGTCGAAATAGTCCTGCAGGTTATTTACGTAATATTAAATATTCAGGAATTAGTATATATGTAAGAGGAAGCCCGAAAGTAGCACCAGTGACGGAAAAGATTAGGACTAACAGATTAAGATGGTATGGGCACATTATGAAGAGGAACGAAAACCACGTAACAAGGAAAATTGATGAGTATGAATGTGGAAGGACACTAGGGAAGAGGGAGACCAAAGAAGGTATGGATGGACTGTATGAACAATGACATGTGTAAATAAACAACCACGTTCTAGATCTCTTTCCAATAAAAAAAAAAACAATCAAAATAGAACAACTCAGTAAATAGTTATGCGTGGTCATACCTATATGAAAATAAATAAAAATATATGCGTCGACTTGAAAACATAAGTCATTTCTTTTTTAACACAATGGACAAGCGCTTGACCACCATCCTGCCTGATGT
Organism: Conopomorpha cramerella; assembly: GCA_012932125.1. Lineage (NCBI taxonomy): Eukaryota > Metazoa > Arthropoda > Insecta > Lepidoptera > Gracillariidae > Conopomorpha > Conopomorpha cramerella. The sequence continues at coordinate 2,217 of SJJU01010133.1, read as the reverse complement.
TAAGCAGCGATGTAGTCTACGATCGAGCACATTGTTTCTTCGGTAAAGTAAAAGTAATTGGAAGTAGCGACCCGATTCAGAAATAATTGGAAAGAAAAAAGAGCCGTCTTCAATTAGTACTAGCCGGCCGCCCATGCAATTTTTTAAAGTTTGCAATTGTCATACCCTGATTTCCTTATCATGGAACGATTATCCTTATCTTTTAAAATACTTCTTTCCAAAAAAAAAAAACGACATAAAAATCGGTTCATAAAAGACGGAGTTATCCAGGAACATACATAAAAAAAAACATAAATACGGTTGAATAGAGAAAGTCTCCTTTTTTCAAAGTCACTTAAAAATATTTTTTTCTTATGTACATATTACGTCATTAAAGCAAATTAACTTCCTAGCTACTTTGTACACATTACCCGCTAACAAGTTATTTAAGTAAATTTTATTACGAAGTCGAAGGAAACAACTCTTCCGACAAAATGTAACCACCATCCAACCAATGCAACGAAATGTTACTTTCAAATTGAATAAAAATAATAACGTAGGCAAGATAATAATGTACATAAACTGAATTAGTTCAAGACCTCTCCACCACGGAGACTGCAATGCAAAAATTTGAAACAAAAATCAAACGTGCTCGCATAGCGTTCTTAATTCGAATCACAAAAAAACAATACAACAACAAACAACACACGAATAAAAAAAAAGAAAACATTCCATTCGTTCGTTCGTCAAATAATTATTTCCAGCCAGTGTTGATACCATCTGACAGAGTCAGTCGGCGACTCGTCTCTAGGGCGTTCGGGCGGGATTGATTACGTCCCAAGTGGCTGCTGTCTATCCACAGATCAATTACTATCTCTATCGCGGCTTCAAGGCAATGGAATTGTGTCAAGTGTGATCAAGACTAGTAAGAAGTTCAACAGCCTTTGGGAGATGTCAATCGATTTTGCGTAATTGAGCAACTACCTACATACACGTGATACATACATACACTTCACGCCTGTCTCCCAGAGGGGTAGGCAGAGACTACAGATCTCCATTTGTCACGGTCCTGACATACCCCTTTCGCTTCATCTACATTCATACATCTTTTCATACATGACCTCCGGTTTCGAGTACTTTTCACGCCACCTTCGGCCAGGACATCACCAATCTGGTCTGCATATGTCCTTCTGGGGCGACCTCTACTCACTCGGCCCATTACATCACCCATATAAATCTCTTTCGTCAATCGCCTTTCATCTATTCTCTCTATATGCCCAAACCACCGAAGCATGCCCTACACGTGATACATTAAAAAAAGAGACAATAGACACGTGTTTGAAAACTCTCCGCAGGCTGATCGCTGCATAAGTAACTTTTGTCTCGGTCTAATAGTGTATGTGTGAAAGAGAAGATACTCAAGTAACGCTTAGTAACGTGTTGCGCCGACCACACCTTGTGAGGGCTAAGGGCCGTAAAATGATGATGATAACTCAAGTAACGCTTAGTAGTGAGCATTATGGTTTCAAAATACGGATCGTCTGTGGTACAGTGGTCGGATACTTATCTTCTGACGGGAGGTCGCGGTTTCGAGACCGGTTTCAGGACGTGTACCAATGGGACTCTTTTTCAGAGCCTGTTGGCGCAACGCAACGCTTATAAGGTGATGGAAACGATCGTGATAAAACCCGCACACCACAAGGTGTGTGAACCCTATAACGACGATGGGCTCACCCCCTGTCACGTTGGGTTAAATACGCTTGGTTAACTGTACTTAGTAAGTGCCTCTGACTATCCCCATTTTTTGTTTAATACGGGTCCATATCTATTCCCCGACTGTATCCATCGTTAACTGGCGATAATTTATTTGCCAACAAAGTATCGAATAAAATAATTTTACGAGCCACAAAACTATTTGATGGTCTATTTTATGTCATTGTCTTACATCGGCATAGTCAATCTAAGGGTACATTAATACGCCATAATCTCGAGTTACTATGTTTCAACTATGTATCGACCAATATAGGTATTATATCTCTATCATTTTAATATATAAAAATCCAGTTTGTTCCCAATGAACTTCCCAACGAACACCATGGCTACCGATATTCACAAAAGTTGGCATTTATATATGTAATTTCGTCCAATTTGAGAAATACGAAAGTTCTCGCAACGCTCGTACGGTGAAGGACAACATCGTGATGAAACCCGCACACCATAAGGTGTGTGAACCCGTAT
>SJJU01010131.1:0-11185 GCA_012932125.1 Conopomorpha cramerella | reverse complement strand
AATGGAGATCTGTAGTCTCTGCCTAACCCTCTGGCGAGACGGGCGTGAAGTGTATGTATGTATGTACGAAAGAAAACCGCATCAAAATCCGTTACGTAGTATCAATGATCTAAGCACACATAGGGACAGACAGCGGGAGGCGACTTTGTTTTATACTATGGAATGATGTCAGTGCGTGTCACCTCAGTGCACCTGTCAGAATGGACTTCTAAGGCAGACATTAGACGATAGGTACGTTTTGATCTCAGTTTTACCACAGTCATGATTGTGATTGACGGATTTCCTATCGTCTAAGATAGTGAATGATGTTTGAATTAGTACTAGTAGGTATTCCATAAATCATGACTGATGGAATTGAATGACGCTTGCATGAGCGTCTAATGTCTGCCTTACAGCGCGCGGACTAAAGTTCCTATATACTACTCTTTGACTTCCCAACCGGTGTCAATCTCGAGCACCTTAGATTGTAATTTTTTATAGAAACCTCACCATCGGATACTGAGTTTACCATTGACTGTACCTGCCCTATTAATAGGGGGGGTTGTCCAACGAATCGTATTTCCTGCGCGCACAATAACCGGGGCGCTTCCTCCAACTACCCTATTACAGTCACACACAGCGCTGTGTGCCGTCTAACCGGGCAAGCGTACTAGGCACTTTATTATATTTTATGGGCTTCCATGAAAGAAAATAAGCAATATTTCATTGCAATGAAATCGTATCGGCCAATTACCGAGAATCGAGAGGCTGTTGCCGGTAAAGTTGCGAGAATGCGATAATATGACGTCACTGGTTTATGTTGGCCTGCCAGCCTTTGGCTTTGTTATAAAACTGTGGTCTCGGGATTTTAATGCACTCGACACATCGCAAAAGCTGAGTACAGTCGTGGCGTGTTGCAGATATCTTTGTGCTCGCGTCCTTAGTTGAGGAGAAAATCTTCTCGCTTTATATGGAGAGGTTTTATTGTTTCATTATTTATTTTATGCTTACTTTAATGTCGAATGAGGATAATACAACACAATGTCATTAAGTTTAAATAGATATCGACGACAGAAGCAGGTTAGATGTTCAAATTGTAAGGATTTTATTGGGAAGATAGCTGTTGGACGCTTATTTGAAAAAATATACTTTATACCCTTATCAATAAGTTCGTTTAGTTCACATATTTGGTAATATTTGTGCAATGACAATGGAGTTTTGAGACATTGAACGAGTACAGCGCATAATTCTAATACTGTTCTCGTTATTGCATAAGCATTTTCTAGCTTGTACATGTGTTTCTCTTCTCCATAATTGTTAAATGTTCTATGAGATTTACTTTCTATAAAGTTGTTATGCCATCCTTCCCGTAATATACCGTGACTATGGAGACAGCTCTATGCTCTCCGACTAACACACTCTAAATACATAGTAGAATACACGGCACTGCATGCGGTAACTCGATTTCCAGCAAACGATCCCGCCATCTTAAACGTAGAGTGACGATGCTCTTCGACTCCAGCCTTTGACTTTTGAGAAACGGGACCGTTTTCCCATTTCGTGGGATTGAATCGATATGTAACTACGCTTGGAGTATGCGTGCACCTATTTGCCGGTATCATTTCAAAGGAATATTGGATGGTCGACGTCAAAAGTCTCTCTACCCACGATGTGAGTGGATATCAGCATTCTTGAATAATATTCTGAAATAGTGTAAAGTGGAGATGTGGAAAGTAAAACGAACGGGTTAGAGTTTTGAAGTCAATGGGAGGTTTTCTGACAGGCACACATTACAGTCCTAAGAAATGTTAATAGATGGCACTACCTAGACAGGGTTGTCATTTCATATTTTTATTTTTTGTTGACAAATCTAAAATGACTGTCTCCTTAAGATCATGTCTGATTAGCGCCATCTGTGAGATGTTTTGAAACTACTTTTGACATATTTGAAGCTATTAGAAAACCTCTCATTGCGTTAATACGGCAAGAATTTACACTATTACTGGTTAGTAATACTAATAAGACATTATTACGGACTGGCCACATAGAAAAAAGGATTTGAAGTGCTTTTTTTTCTTTTTATTTTTTGATTTGACAGAAGTTTGTTTTGAATTGTTTTTGAATACACATCAAAAAATTTACCGATTTGTCTATCTTCACTGGAAATCATGGCTGAAAATTTCTCTTAATCAATCGTTTAAATGCGCTGCAGCAGACCTTTAACCATCAGAATTTGATGCCGAATAAAATAACATTTTCTTTTTAATAAGTTTGTCGATTAATTACTACTAGTACTGCAAATGCTAGTGGAGGCCTTTGAAGTTTTTTAAATATAAAAAACACGGCAAACTGGTCTAAGTTGATATTTGTAAGTACGTCATCTAATAATTAGAGAGATAGAGTAGTGTCCTAAAAGGACATTCCTTGATCAGATTCGCTATGTACTTAAGCAGGCCGGCGTACTGCCGTGAGCATGTATAAACGTGAAAGAGGCGAAAAACATTTTCCAGGTTCGTGACAAGTGGAGGTCTGATTTTTGCCTACCGCTCTGGGTACAAACGTAGGAGGTACGAGCGTGACGTTAATTTATGCATAGATAATAGTTCGAAGCCCTAACAAGAAACCTGGGTCCGGTTAGGGGCGCCAATGTGATGACCAACATGAACCAAGGGGGGCCTTACCCCCGGACCGCCAAGTCTCCTACACTCTGGTAGTTGCATCGGTCAATGGCATCGTAGCGGTGTGCATCGCTGTTTTATTAAAGACGACAGTGACATGAGAGGAACGGAAGCAGCAATGCACATCGTTTGCCGCTACGATGCAACTACCATATTGTAGTAGACTTAGGCGGCAGTTTTCTTCTATGAAATTCTTAATTGTTGTGAATGAATGAATGAATGAACACTTTATTGCACACTAACCCCCTTATCAATAAACGCCTTTTTACTTACACAACTGTTATTACAGGTCTACTTGAACTGGTTATTCCATATTTGACATACAACTGACAAGTTAAGTTGAGCTTTGTGTATCTTCTAAATAGCAATTCCGCTATTATTGGAAAGGCCCTTAGATATTACATAATACACTGATGAGATAATGGTAAGGTTACAAAAGGCGACCTTATCGCTGAAAGGGATTTCTTCCAGGTTACCTGTTTTGCTGACATGAAACGTTAATAGAAATTTAGTTGAATGTTGTGCTTAGGCATTGTCAATCATTGTTAACCACACCACCAAAAACGACACCCCTAAGACCAAGCTACACTGGTAATCTTAATAAGTATTACTAATTTGAAAGATAACTTGAATTTTCGACCATCTCGAGGCTCAGAGCTCAGGTTATGTTGGCAGTTTTCAACTATTGGATTAAAAATCCAACATTACTTGGCCTCGGGGATATCGTTTTGGTGGTGTTAACCACTCAAGGAATCGGCATTGTTTGTGTACTTCTGGGAATTTTATTCATCTATGTTTTGAAAAGTATTTACGTAGCTATTCAGTATCTGACTTCCATAGTACATGGCAGTAAGTTGTTTGAGGCAGATGACCGTGTGTACTGGCGTATTGTTATGATTTCAGTTAGTGTCGGGTTCTACAGCAATATCCATTGGCAAAGCGCAGTTCATGATTATTGGGAATGAATATCCCTGGAGAAACAGAAGCCTTTTGTCGTAGATTCCAGGAAGTACGTAGGTGTGCTCTGCCTAGGGTCCATATGTGTACATATGACTTTCCCATGCTTTAATGAAACGTTATTCATATCGTCCGACAAGCGTATCTAACCCAACGTGACAGGGGGTGAGCTTATCGCCGTTATAGGGTTCACACACCTCGTGGTGTGCAGGTTTCATCACGATGTTGTCCTTCACCGTACGAGCGTTGCGTTGCGTTCATAGTATCTGAAAAAGAGTCCTATTGGTATACGTCCATTAGCCGGACTCGAACCCGCGACCTCCCGGTTACAAGTCAAGGATCCGACCAACTGGACCACAGACGCTCTATTCCTAGTAATATTAATATTATCCTTTTCAGGCTTATATATATCTGTGTGGTGAATTGAAACCAGCCATTTAAATAAATAAATAATGAATAAATTTTACAACAACACACAAATTGCCTTCATCCCTTGTTAAGTAGCTAAAGCACTTGTGTTAAGGAAATCAGACAACAAAATACTATTGTATATTTTTTTTTATTTTAAATACATATACCTACATATACGAATTCACACCTAGACACATCCCAATAGTACTTAAAAGCTCATAACCTAAGCACCTGGCAGCGGTGGGAATCGAACCTACGGAATAGAGACTGACATGCTGACTGTAGTATCCTTTCCAGTTAAGATACCAATATAAGAAATACCTGAATAATCCAATATCGGCTCGCTAGCTCACCAACTACGTCTTCACCGTGCGGCGGTTGACAGCCGTGTGTCACACCTCCTGCATCCCGCGTAGTAGGTAGCACGAGACGACAGAACTCATCACTTAGACCAACATCAATGTAAGGCTAATACACTACATCCCTCCTCTTGTCTTATTTTTTTAATATAATATAGCAATCTTGTTATTTTAACCATTTATTTAAATATTACTGATTTTAATCATCGCAAGTAGATATAGGATAGGTGACTAAAAACATTACGTAATTATAACGAACCGAACCATTATTTCATTATCGTCTTTGCCTTTGTCATCTCCCGTCACCTTCCATTGTCTTACTACTCGCTTTATATGACAAACATTACGTCTCAATTGTTGACCTGTTTCATCACTCCGCAGACTCATATTATCACCAGTAATATTTGCTTCTACGGTTTGAATAGTGTGAGGTTCATATGTGAATTTAGTTTACTTTTTTTTTCGACATAACCTTATCCCCAACTTCTAAATCGCATGTCTCCGTTTATCAGCATATTCCTTTTCTTTCTGTTCATTGTATTAGTCACTGTTTGTAACATCCACTATAATATCATGGCAATGCAATAAAACATTGAGTATTTGTCTAGCAACTCATGTTCCAATTCAACATATTATGTTAGACTAGTGGACTCGACGCTGCCCCGTCCCAACCATCAATACGAATATGAACACGGCCTGCGCCCAGCATTGGATGTCACTTCTTCCCCCCATATGATGTCGTCAACAAGCACAACAAAGGAAGAATCAGCGAAATCGGTCCACCCGTTCCGGAGTCAACAAGATCACAACGAAAAGTAGCATTGATCTTTATATAATATATATTGTTATCATGGACAATCTTATCCATCACAGAATGTGGTGAAATATCGTACATTTGCATAGTCACCCATGGCCTCTATCCTTTTCCGCCTGAGATATTCAGACGTTTCAGAATGTCTCGACTTTTCCAACGTCTTCAGCCAACATCAATCCGGCCAAAGATGCCAGTTTCTTTCCGGTTCTTCCGGCCAGCAAAAGAAACTCATGCGAAACACGGACGATCACCTTGGTTTTCATACATGACGTTCGTCAAGCTCTGTGTTACGCCACTGCGCATCTGCATATATGTAATTACACTTATAACGGACGAAATAAACTTATTTGTTTTGTTTCCATACTTTGGTTCTCATTCTGCCTTCCATAGCAACCATGGCCGGATAGGCCTCGTGTGCCGCTTTGTGCAGGTTACTTGGCATAAAGACTTTGTTACTGACCTTAGTGTCATCATGAAAACATAAGTCATAATAAGTTTAAAAGATTTATCATTTTCGAAAGATTCGAAAGATTATATCTTTCAGGGGTGTCGCTAAACTAACTGTTTAGATGCATCCACAACCCTGAACATAACTATTGTTTTTATGTACTGGGTGTGAGTAGTCCGAAAGAATACCAAGTCTGTAGAGCGGGACCGCAATACTAGGCTTACCCGGTCCGGTTTACCAGCGACTTAGAGAGCCTCATACCGCACTGCGCAGGAAACAAAGATTCCGGCAAGTCACTCCACACCCTGGCGGCTCACACCATGAAAGTAGACGCAAACCGTTTGGTTCGCATAAATGGTTTATCCACCTGGTATGGATGACGGTTTGCCGTTCTCCTGTCCTTGTCCTATCGTAAAAGCGCGATCGATGTATTAGGCTATGCAACTCCGTAGCACACTCTCCGAAATGCACCTGAAAGAGGACAGATAGGCGTGAGCCTAGGTTGCCGCAAGGTTGTGAAACCTTGCGGCGATGCTGTAGGCTTTGTAGCCGAGCATCAAACAGCCTATCGTCCCCCATAAGCATGCCTTCCAGCACGTCTCTCCATTGCCTCCAGAGCCCCAAGCTGGCACTTTTCCGATCCAACCCAAAGATGAGAGCAGCACTCCATACACGATCGAACCCGTGCCCGACACAATATGAGCAAAATGCCAACGCACTGTCGAGAGGATGCCCAGCTTCTTGTCTGCGCGTTGGCCGTAGCCGCCATATATGAGCCAAAATGCTAAAGCTACTTGCATCTTCAATCGGCTATGACTAAAGTCTTATCTTCTGGGTCATAATAAACTAAAGTTGGAATGACAATAAGTGCAGCGTTTAATTCTTTGAACGCTTTTATACGAGACTCTTTCCAGACTTCGCGTAACTATATCGGAGTTTCTACCTAGGTAGGTAGTCTCTTTGTCTTTTATTGCTAATAGTTATTTTAATGGTTATGTTTTAGGTACAAGATGTGGTATAAATTTACCTACGAAATTAGCCAGTCCCAGGAAGCTTTGCAACTACTATTGACTTCCTTACTTTTCTTCCATACGGATTTCCTTGTCATTATTTCTTTTGTTCGACATTGACAGTTCTTATCTCGTGCGACATGTTTGGAACTCCCATATTTGCCACGTAACGCCTTACTACATATCGTGTGTTTTTTCTAGTTTTTGTGTTAGTACTACTCCCTGTACCTATCTGGCTGATTATTCGTTACTTTATTGGGAAAGTACTCAAGTTTTGCATTTTTCTGTGACTTTCGAAATTATGCTTCGTCAGAGTTAGTAAATAAACAGTTGGTTGCTTGTTGTCTGAGTCTAACTAAACATTTTTCAATGTTTTCTTATGGTTCCTGTCTAAGTAGCCTTAATACGTGTCTTTCGTATACTTTACTCTACCTTGGTGCAGAGATTTTTTAAGTATCATGTACACACGTACCGACAAAGCAATTGAATGCACGCATCAACAACGCACTTTAATGCACTGATCAAAAACGCACTTTAGTGCATGCATCAACAACGCAATTTAATGCACTTATAAACAACGCAATTGAATGCCCGCATCCACAACGCACTTTAATGCACTGATCATCAACGCACTTTAGTGCATGCATCAACAACGCAATTTAATGCACTTATCAACAACGCAATTTAATGCACGAATCAACAACGCACTTTAATGCAAGTATCATTAGCGCAATTTAATGCAAGTACCATCAACGCAATTTAATGCAAGTACCACCAACGCAATTTAATGCAAGTACCATCAGCGCAATTTAATGCAAGTACCATCAACGCAATTTAATGCAAGTACCATCAACGCAATTTAATGCAAGTACCACCAACGCAATTTAATGGCAATACCGACAACGCAATTTAATGCAAGTACCACCAACGCAATTTAATGCAAGTACCACCAACGCAATTTAATGCAAGTACCACCAACGCAATTTAATGCAAGTACCATCAACGCAATTTAATGCAAGTACCATCAACGCAATTTAATGCAAGTATCACCAACGCAATTTAATGCAAGTATCACCAACGCAATTTAATGCAAGTATCACCAACGCAATTTAATGCAAGTGCCTTCAACGCAATTTAATGCAAGTACCATTAACGCAATTTAATGTAAGTATCATCAACGTAATTAAATGGCAATATTACTATCACTGCATGCATAATTTAATGCAGTATCACCTCGTAAATCAATTACAGTATTAACATTCGTTTTTAATTTAATTTAGTTATTAGCTTTGATACAGTAATACAATAACAATAACTTGGTACGTAGATACCAGTGACGCAGATCAGTCCGTAACTTCTGAGAATAATTCTCTCACAAGCTCTTCCCATGTCCCCAAATTGAAAAGAAACCGCAGCTCTAAACTCACTTTGTAGATGTAATAGGGTAAATATAACATTCGTAGATAGAAGTAATCTTTTTATCTTTTATAGTATTTAATTTAATTAAATTTATTTATTTGCATCAGACAGAAATCCATATTTGTTAGTAAGGTACATAACATTACACTCTCCCTAAACACTACGTTATGTGCACATGACGATAACTCTCTCGACTGTGCAGTGTCCAGCTACATTATATTAGAAATACATTGAAAGTATTGAAGTTAGCTATTTGATAGGATATTTACCTAGACGCCAAGCATTTCCTATTACAATATTGTACTTATATCGCCCCTATTCGGTAGGTACGTATATCCTGTACGTACGTCTCTACTTACACCAAATGACATAATTCCCACGGTAGTTAATCACCATCAAATTTCTTGAAAAGTTCAACGTTCAAAATTCTGTCAACTAGTCATAACAAATTGTTATCAACTAGCTCCGCCAACATACATCACCAACAGCGCCTCTCCGCCACCACATACATCCATGGATTATACCTACAAACCCAACAGCAAGAACAACTCCATCTGTCAAAGAAAACCGTATCAAAACCCGCCGCGCAGCCTCAAAGGTCCAAGCATACGAGGGATACACTACATACACTGCTCGTACATATAGGGACAGACAGTATGTAGTGATTGGAAAACATTACATAATACGTTTTCCTCTATTCTAGTTTGCGCTATATTTTTTCTTTTTTTTTTTTTTACTTGGTATGTGCAACTTCTTGCTCAGCCAAACATTGGCCACCGAGAAATCAACGGTTTGTTTTTCTTTTCTTTTTTTTCTTTTTTTTACTTGGTATGTGCAACTTCTTGCTCAGCCAAACATTGGCCACCGAGAAATCAACGGTTTGTTTTTCTTTTCTTTTTTTTTTAAGTTCGCGGGAAACACTCGTTTTTGTGTCCAAAAGAAACACATTTAAAAAAAATTGTAGGTCCTTTGTTGGGAAAACAATTTTCTTTTCCCAAATCGACAATATTTTTATGAAAATAAATAATGATTGTATGATCTGAACATAAGTATAGGTAGGCATGAGCATAAAAATAATGTTGTGAGTATTTCTAATGCGAACAACAACCCTAAAAACCTTATTCCTGTCAATACTTAGTACAAACCAGTCAATTCAACATTTTCCTGTTAAACAAGATGGAAAATAAATGTTCATATTTATGGTGTAAACAATAGGTGAAACTCTTGTTATGCATATTATGTCGTACAGGTTAGGTGGGCACAAACATTAGATTCATCTACTCTACCTATAAATAAAATACTTAGATATATATTCACACATCACACGTTTATTTTAACTCCACGCGTACAAAATGTCGACATTGCAGTAACCAGCGTAAAATGTAAAAATACCGTATTTTTTAAGATAGATAGTCAACAATAAACTTACAGTGTTTTTCCTCGTCGCCAATTTGTAGTATTCTTTCCAGTTAAGATACCAATATAAGAAATACCTGAATAATCCAATATCGGCTCGCTAGCTCACCAACTACGTCTTCACCGTGCGGCGGTTGACAGCCGTGTCACCCACTCCCGCATCCCGCGTAGTAGGTAGCACGAGACGACAGAACTCATCACTTAGACCAACATCAATGTAAGGCTAATACACTACATATACTTTTCACGTTTATTTATTGAATGAACAAACAAAAATAAAAAAAAAATATGAAAAAAAAATAATCAAATATAATAATAAATAATATAAAAATCTTTTCACGTTAATTGAACATCTGGGATTAAAAAATCCCATCAGTCCCGTCACAGGACAACCCATCGGGACTACTGGAACTACACGGATGGGGTTTTATATCTACTAATATTGTAAATGTGATCGTTGCAAATAACTACATGAGTAGAGGTCACCCCAGAAGAACATACATCGATCAGATTGGTGATATCCTGCCGGGGGGGGAGGTGAAAAGTAGGTATTCCAAACCGAAGATCACGTATAAAAAGATGCGAATGTACCTAGACGAAGCGAAAGAGATAAGTCAGGACCGTGACAAGTAGAAATGTGTAATCTCTGCCTACCTCTCTGGAAGACAAGCGTGAAATAAGTTTGATTGCTTCGCTTTCACGCGAAAATTAGTTATCTGATCATCATGAAACTTTGTACGTACACATATTCTTGCGATACGTTTCCACAGATCACTAGATCCACACCAAACATAATAATTTGTTTTCTTAAATAATTTAGAGCAGTGTAAACGTACGGTTTGAGGTATTACATTATATATACGATGTTACCTATATCGACTATTACAAAGTAATATAGGCTAACTTTTTATCCTGAAATTCCTAGTGACGAAGCTTCGTCAATATTCGATGTACAGTCGGCTATGAATGAGGGATTGAACGAACACGCTGTTGGTTGCAACGCTCTGGCATTGTGGCGGCAAACGGTGTACATTGCATGCTCATTTTGTTTCTTTAATTTCACTGTCGTCCATGGTAGAACAGCGATGCGCATCGTTTGGTGCTACGATGCCGGAGCGATACAACAACCACAGTGTAGCAGACTTGCCCCCCAGGTCATTAAGGTTCATTTTTCACTGCCACAATATAATGCCTCTACCTTATTCATTGATGTTTTAGTGTATACGGATTATTCGTACTTTTATTTTCTATGGATGTGTTGTTATAAGTAGGTATTATATTATATTGTAAATTTTCCTGTGTGTTCTCTTGTTAACCTGCTATTGTTACCCAAACCGCTAAGAACTTAACAGGAAAGATAAATAAGAGTGCGTCACGTTTCATAAAAAAAAAGCAACGAACGCAAGAAATTTTGATTCATAAGAATGTATATCAGTACCCTCAGTTCACTATTCGTTGGGATTTAATTAAACTTTTTGGGTATACACGAAAAAACAACCATATTTTTTCATGTTCATTCCTTTCCAATACATGTATGATGTAATGTTTGCTAAAGAATAATATACATACGTACATATTTACTTTACTTGTAATCTACTTTTCAAAATTTCCCGGTTCTTCTGGCCAGTAAAAGAAATTAATTCGAACCGGGGACGATTACTTTTGTTTTTAAAGTCATAAATGACGTTCATCAA
>SJJU01010130.1:0-12229 GCA_012932125.1 Conopomorpha cramerella | reverse complement strand
CGCCGGCCAGACGCGCGATTGACAAACGCGCCGGCCAGACGCGCGATTGACAAACGCGCCGGCCAGACGCACGATTGAGAAACGCGCCGGCCAGACGCGCGATTGAACAGAAGCGCCTGCTGTCAGTATGTCCAGCTGACGAAACGTGCGGTGAGCTGGCAGCCTGTGGCTGGCGTGTTAGTGTCAGTCAACGCTGATAACTTTTTTTATCTCAGACCAAAAACAACTATAGACTTGCAGTGTGAAACTGACGTTTATAATAAAACGAGACAACGATGTGATAAAAATGCATGAGTGAACGAGCATGAGATCTTCTGTTTCTCATTGCATAGCAGGGTATTGTATGTACTTCTGGATCCAAACTGTCCCTTTTACTACCAAAATGACAGTTTGGATCCAGAGGTACATCCAGTTTTCATACATATTGCATAGAAAGACTGAGGGTGGTACGCGGGTTGCAAGTCCAGTTGTGTTTGGTCTGAGCTTTTTATAGGAAAATGCGCATGTCGCCAGCGCTAAATAGATGCTCAACTGTGCTAGTCTAGTACCTACAGAGAAATTAAATTGTGTTGTTTCCAGATTACGGAGTACTTTATCCGTTATGACTACTCGAGAGGCGTGCAATTTATATTTGACCTGCGGGACGTGGAGTGGCCAGACCATGCTCTGGAGAAGTTCGAACGTCAGAAGCTGCTGATGCTTGACATCTCCTCCTATACAGTAGGTACCCTATATTTTAAATTCATACATTATATAATTTTGTTGCCTACAATAAAATCTCAAATTTGTACTGAATACAAAAAACACATGACAGGCAAAGTTACAGCCGACGAAAAAATTCTGCAACCTGCCCGACCTATTAAGGTTCATGGATGTAAATGTTTGTATGTATTGTATGAGGCAAATAGCAGATTAAAAGATAATGATTGTCGGAACACTGAAATGCTAATCCCGGCAAGTGCTAATTATACGACTCAGGCTAGCTGTTTTGGAAAATGTGGCACAAAAACGGACACGGCACGGACGACTGGGCTCTGAGATCCCGGGGAGCCTAGCCTTCTGTCTTGGATCCCACATAGTTATTCAACTAAAGACGGTATAGAAATAAGAGGAAAAATATATATGCGCTGCATTGCAATGCATACATATGATATAGACAGCGGGAGACGACTTTGTTTTACACTATGTATTCATAAAGATTATATTTTTCAGCCAATAACTCTAGCGGGTCTCCATATCTTGGCCTCTACACCATTTGGAAAACGCGTAGAAAATCTTTTGAAAACATGTTTTCGAAAAAAAATTGCTGAACATTTTGTCTGTCACGACTCCCTGGACAGTTTTCAAAAAACTAGTATGTATAAGGCATCAACTGACACTATGCCTGTGGAATTTGGTGGCCAGGGTGTGGCCTACGATGTTTTATATGGTAAGTTCGTAAACCATTCTTGTACTGTCAAGGACTGCTGACTGAGCGGTCTAGTCTCACTAGTAGAATTATTTTGTCCGGTGGTTAGTCTAAACTCAACTTGGCAGGTCATTTGTTCAACAATAAAATGGGCCTTCTTCTGTAGAAATTAAGGTTCCACGTTTATTTAACAGTATTAACTAAATTATTGAGACTAGGAGCAACATGTCCTACTTAGTGAGATGATTCCCCAATTTTTAAAAGCGAAAGTTTGGGTAGATTTTTTGGTACTCTTTCACAGAATAACTTAAAACAAAAAAAATTTACTTCAACCAGTTAAATATTAACTTTGGTGTTCATAAAGTTAGAACAGCTGCTAGCGGTAGAGACTGTAGTAACTGGTGGAAGGTGGCATATAAAGTACATACACCCATGAAAAGATGTAATATTGTTGATGAAGCAAATGGGGTAAAGCAGGACTGTGAGAAATGGAGATCTGTAATCTCTGCCTATCCCTGTGGAAGACAGGAGCGAAGTGTAAAATTTATGTAAATAATTGAAGTGTGCTCCATCGTAAACCACATTGCTGCTTAACATCAGGCAGGATGGTGGTCAAACGCTTGTTTCATAGCAATAAAAAAATTATTGATTTAGAATTATACCTGCAAAAATCCACACATTCATTCCTGCAACCCTTTTCATAGGTCAAATTGAATTTAGTCAAAATAACAACTGGGCACATTCATCATCATTACCATCATGCCAGGACACTGACATCCACTGCTGGACATAGGACATACTCAGTACATTTCTAGGACATAATAATCATTCAATTTATAATAAAACCATAACAATCTCTTCCAGATGCTTGGATAAATGAAATGACTGCCAAGAGCAGCGACCTTCTAAAAGGTGCATGTAAATACAGGGTTAACTTATCCCACCCTAGAAGTAAAGCACTGATTGAAAAGTACCAACTAAACAATTTGAATTATTAAAAAGTAATGAGACGTTAGAGGAGTCTTTTAACTCTTTCCCGGACAGTATATGCCTATAGGCATTTTTAACAATAAAACATCTATTGTGTCTATTTTACTGTCCGTCAATGTGTTAATACAGGTATTTTTATACTTAAAAAAGGACCCCATGTCGTATTTTGTAATATTTTGCTTGAAATAAAACATTTTGATTTGATTTTTTTTGCATCACATAAGGTTCACTAATAACTCGGAAAGTTCAATGCACTAGCCATGAAAAGAATGCCAGTAACAGATAATATTCTAAACCAGACACCTTCAAGACCTCTCCAACTCATTCAGAAACTGCTGTAAGATATACAGAAAAGAATAAGACCATTCCAAAACACCCCTCAAGCACAGATATATGCTCAAGTGAGAAACCTATAATGGTGATGGGCATATGGATAAAATGATGGTTAAAGTGATAATTTTGCAAAATTATGGTGGATGTGGAGAAACTCAGAGATGTTTTCAGAACTGAAGATGGAGCAAAAGTGACATTAGAACGAATTAAGCTAGATATTTAAGATTTTTCTCAGGATGGAGGAAATAAAGCAGAATGAAAATTATCAAGCAAACCTAACAATTAGTATGCAACATTTACTCTTTATTTTAACAGATCCACAGGAATTTTAATAAAATAAAATTTTAAAAAATCACGTCATTACTACAATCAACCTGTCAGAAATCACTTATTAAATGAGCCCAACTATAGTAAGTAATTATTTATAATATACATGAGTACGTATATTGTACATAATTCTCTCACTATACTATATATGTACACATATGTATATGACAGGTATAAACATTTAGTAGCCTCAAATCTCACAAACATACCTATTGTAATAAACCATAGCTAAGCATTCATAACACGCAAAAACTGGGCTAAACTGTACACAATCCTTCAAGAATTGTTGTCATTGAAATTCTTATGGAACTCGCATTTATATATTGTAATATTTTTGATAAATATCTTCTTTAAGTGATTATGTATTTAAGTAATATTGTTTGAAGTTATAATATTTAACCTAAATATATTTTACCTAAGTATAGCCGAAACTGTTGTTTCTGTTTCATCCAAAAACATCCCAAATTTATAGGTTATAATAAAAAACTTCTGACTTCTAACACAACTTGCAGATGAACATTATGACTAATTATGAGCCCACATATAGTAGTTCTTCTTCCAAATCCGTCGCTAGAATTAGATACGAGTGAAACAGAAAAGGATACGCACCTAAATCCTTGTCATTCAATCCCAAATGGTTGTCCAATTCAGTACAAACTTTGGAAACCAACGATAGGTGTTCTAATTTCGCAACTTCATCCATTATTCCTGCACAATTGAATCAATTATTTGAATTTTGTGTTGGTAATTCGTTCATTTAAAACATTACAAAATCAAAATAATGCACAATACCATCACATCACAACACAACACAACTTTTTTTTTTAAATTTACTGACATGTCAAATAGTGATGTCTGCAAAAAACCGATAAAACCACGATATACCGATATAATGGTTGGTCTCTCGATGGTTGGCTAATGGAGCGCGGCACCGTCAGACTGACCAAAATCTTATTTCAGCGGGAAACTTCGAACGCGCGTCAGTTGTAGGTAGGTAGCCCAATTTTTTATATTATTTAAAATGTATTTAATTGCAACTGGACAGTATTTACTGGCGTATCTACGTAGTTTGATAAGTTTTTTGTCGTTTTTCATACATCCCACCATAGAGGAACCTGATAACCTTGGGGGTGTGACCCCACAAGTGTCTAACATAATGACAATAATTCCGAACTGCTCCAGTATACATACACAACCTATTAAAGAGTGGCTCATTCAAATCGGCCAGTATGGGAAACTCTGAAACTATAAGACATACGAAGATTTGTTCTTAGGAACCATGTCACCGATTTTGATATATGTATAGAAAAACTGCATTCATAGTACAGTACAGTACAGTACAGCATTCATACAGTCTTTATTTAAAAAAAGAACTGTATTCAGCTCGGAAATCGAACCCGGTTGCTTTGAAAAAATATACAGTTCCCCATATAAATATCGGCACTAAATGTCGGTAAAAAAAATACAATGTGGCTTTGTAGATTATGACAAGTAAACAATTTTCTTCAGGATGAAACTCTAGTTGAAATGGTTTATCACCCCTGACTTCTTGGTTTGTGTACATTAGCTGTCTATATTTTTTTTTATTAGGGATAAATTTATGATTTTTGTCTTATTTGAAAGCTTAGATACTGCAAATTTATATCAATAATTAAAAATTACTGGGTCTCCGGCGGCAGAATTAGGATTTTAATTTGAAATAAAGAAATACCTGTAAGAAATGTTCGTAAATTTTATCAAGTTAAATGTAAAGAATAAATGCGGTTTTCCCTTTTTTTTAATTAATTCATCCAAATGTTGACCATCACGTCTCACACAGTCCTGAAATATTTCAATCGTTTTACGCGCGACGCGCTGCCTGGAGAACAGGTTAGGTTACTTTCACTTCGCGTACAATATTTTCTTTTAATTCTGAAATACCTAGTGGAAGGATTTGTTTCGTAAACTTTGTTCTTGAGGTAACGTCACAAAAAAAGTCAAGAGGAGTCAGATGATCTTGTGGGTCACGAGATGTCTCCGAAGCGGCTGATCAATTTGTTCGGAAAAAAAAACTCGCAGTAGTGCCATGGTGGCTCCAGCTGTGTGAGGAGTGGCAACATCTTGCTGAAATTATGTGTGTGCAATAAAGGCATGATGTACTTACTGATCGTTTGTCCACTGCGACATAGTGAATAATAAATCTGCACTAACGCTCAATCGAATATTATAATATATACTTTACACCACTCTACCCTCAATAGAAAAAAAAATCAAATTTGTAGCCTGACCGCTTATCTGCGGGCTCAAAATCGAGCCGGGGACAGCGGTCCCTCTCGGGCCGGCCAGTCTGCAACAAACCGGCCCAGTGGGTTCCTCTTCGCTTCGCCGGGTCCCGCTATCCGGGTACTAGGCCCTCTCGCCACGACAAGGCCAGCCTAAGGGAACCCATAGAGGGGGACAGACGTTGTTCTGTCTTAACTATTAATATGAATATAAAATAAGTATAATCTCCAAGGTGGCCTGTATCCAGCAGTGGATGTCACTTTTTTTTAAATTTCTCTACGTAAAAACCTTTTCTGAACTTCCACGAATACTTCAAGACCAAAATTAGCCAAATCGGTAAAGGCATTGTTGAGTTATAACATTACAACGTAAAGTGGCAGATTTTTATATACCTTACAGGTTGGGGCCCCCACAACACGGGCCGAAACTCCAAACATAAGCATTTAAAATTGTCAGCAATCACGTAGAAGTGGTCAAAAGTGTTCAAAATCATTACTTAAAAAATGCATCATTCCTAACAAAATTAATCCTACCAGCAATGGACAGCAAGCATTTAGTAACTGCTCACTTTACTGGCAGTTACTGCCAAAAACTTTTCTGACAGCCAACATTGTTATGCCCCCGTATGACACAACGATTCCTAAGCGATTACTTCCGATAATAGTGTATTATGATTAGTTCATTGATTATAGTTACTAACTTTACACCCAGTTTATTTCAAAACCACAATGTTTAAAAAATACTATTAGGACCACTTTAGAATCATGTTAAATAGCCAAAAGTATCTTGGTTTAAGTCCTCGGCCTGTGTTGTGGGCCCTACCCTGTATATAGATGTTGTGTTATTTTTAACAGAAATTAAGGGGTTTAGTTTTTACATAATATGATTAGCAATCTATCAGTTTTTTCTACACCGTCTGGGTATCCCAAGCATTACTGTCTATATTTAACCGCAACAAGCCATATAAATAAAAAGATACTCACGTAGACTCACGTAACTAACTCTAGGCATAAGTCTGCTTTGTACGGCTTTCCGTGGGTGGAGGCCTGGAGTCCTATAGCACAGGGCAACACACCTTGTTTAGGCCCCAGCCTTCACATACAAAAGTATCTCTGTAATCTTGACTGTACCTACCGTGTTTCCTAATTATTCATGTTTTGTTATGTGAAGGAAATAAATTTATTTTATTATTATTTTATTATAGTATGGTGACGAGCTTATTGTATTGTTGTAATGTCCTGGTGATCCGACTATACGGTAGGAGCACGAGGAAGAAGGGCTCCCAGCATAGTTGCTAGTACTAACTGTAGGTAACTACGCAATATTATAACCAATATTATCATAAATAGTATCCGGGCAAGAAATAACTGTACCCAGTCATCATATATCATTAAAAACAAATAAAGTACCTAATCAATACCTAAGTCTTTTATGTAAAAAATAGAAAAAGCAGGCAAGTGCGAGACCGTCCCTCCCATAAAGGGTTCCGGAGCAGCAAGTAACATAATATTAAAGTTCTAATGTAACTTTACTTATTTCATAAACAACTAAATCTCGTTCAAACCAATTTCGGTGGGTGTTTACACTTATTTTATTAAGTATTAATTATCCTTATTTTAGAAAGTAATTGTGATTCAGGCGGACCATACTTGACTTGCAATCGAGAGGTCGCCTGTTTGAGTCCAGCTACTGAACGTGTACAAATGAGACTCATTTTCAGAGCCTATGTACGCTACGCAACGCTCGTACCCCGCACACCACAAGGTATGTGAACCCTATAATGGCGATGGCCTCACCCCCTGTCACATTGTGTTAAATAAGCTTGGTGAAATTTACTTAGCAAGTGCCTCTGCCTACCCCGCGTTGGGATCAAAAGGCGTGAAGAGTGTGTGTATTTTAGAAGTTAGAAGGCGATTTGAAAAGATGCCAGTCTCTTCCCGGTTCTTCTGGCCAGTAAAAGAAATTAATTCGAACCGGGGACAATTACTTTTGTTTTTAAAGTCCTAAATAACGTTCATCAAGCTTTGTGTTATGCTACTTTATATATGTATGTTTAACACTTATAACGATGAAATAAAATAAATTTTTTGACTTTTGAGGGACGACGACACACGTCATTTTTAACTTTGAAAGCGTCTCATTTTTCTTGAAAAAAAAAAGTGAACGCGAATCCTTAAAATTGTAATTATATTAATCTATACATAAATATAAAATTATACTTGTTTTTTTTATAGCAACTTGCGTATATAAATTAAAATGGTCCGAAAAACTTTGCAGTGCACAATCTCTAGCCATGGCGTCAATGACACCACCGTACAAATATTCGCTAGTGAGGCGTATTCCCGAACGGTCAGATCAAATTGCAGACGCCGGCTACAAAAGTAAAGAAGACTTCGACAAGGACATGGAAACGTTCATACAAATGATCGAGAATACGCAAGGGTTTTTCAACGGAAAATTCAGTAAACATTACTTTTTTTTTTCTTGAGAAAGTGCTTTTTAATACGCAGTTGTTCAGCAGTATTTTTCTTAAAAACTTAGAAGAAGAAGAAAAACTTCAAACATTACTTTATTTTTTAAAACATCACAACCCAGGGCGTGTCTATTCTCAGCAAAAAGGAGCCCCTTTCATCTGGCTCCCACTTTCCAGGATGTACCTCTGCCTACAGCCGATCGGCTGGAGCTTTTAGGTATGACGTTAACCCCCAACCTCAACTTTGGCTCCTATATTGAGGCAACGGCCCAACGCGCAGCCAAGTAGCTGGGCATCCTGTCGAAGTTGGGACGGTATTTCACACCGGAACAGTTGCTCACTTTGATTAATTTCATCATCATTGCTAGCTGTATTAGGGGGGATAAATGTCAACGAGATTACTTACTTTAAAGTAACTTTGAAGTAGTCAGTATTGATTTATTGAAGGTGACAGTTAATTTTTTTATTGATTGTTTATATGTTGCATTTGAGCAGTCTCAGTATTCATGTTTCAGTTACAGGTTGCAGTACTAACGTTGATGTTGCAGGTCGTAAATATTTGGAGAGCCGTCTTTTATTTGCACGGGGAAAAGTCGACAAAGCCTTCCTCAGATTGGAGAAAATCATTTTCAACACTTACTACGACAATATTACTGTCAATTTAGATCTGAATGCATTTTTACAAAGAATACAAAAATACGTGTAAGTGCCTGTCTAGTGTCTATTATAAAGATGATTTGTTTGTATGAAGTAAGTACATTATTTACGATATTATCATTCCATAAATATTTTCAGAAAATGTACTCTCTTACCAAAGTGTGGGGAAAACGATTCCAGAATAGTCATCATGAAATTTGTAACAAAACGAGAAAATTACGACGATTTCGATATCAATGACTTAATTTCATGGAATTTCCTTGTAAGTATTTTGTGTTGTTGTAAGTTAAGTTACAACTTTAGAATTGGAATGAACTACTTATAGGTACTTACAAGGTACAGGGTGATCCGGAAGTACCCTTTTAAGTCGAAGCCTACTGTTTCTGCAAAGAGTGGTAGGCAGAGGCACTTGCTAAGCAAGTGCACACGGTTCACGCGCGCGTATTTAACCCAACGTGACAGGGGGTGAGCCCATCGCCGTTATAGGGTTCACACACCTTGTGGTGTGCGGGTTTCATCACGATGTTGTCCTAGATTGAATTGCACTTTTAAAACTGTATAAGGTACTGCAGCAGACGCGCAAACGCATAGACCCACCCTTTGACGCTGACCTATTGACGGGACCGCTGGGAATATTTTTCCCAACGACCTGAAAGCGAGCCCGCGGTTCCTCTCGGGCCGGCCAGTCTCGCGCAACAGACCGGCCCAGGGTTCTTCTTAGCTGCGCCGGGTGCCTGTGTACCCGGGCACTAAGTCCTCTCGCCACGACATGGGTTCCCCATAGAGGAGGCCGAACCACCACCTAGCCTTAAAGGGGTCGGTTGGTAAAATAATTAGCGAATTTATTTTCTATAATACATATTCAAGAATGAAATTATTTATTTTTAGTTAAAATAATAATCGGAGAACTAGTAAAGAGTATCAAATTGTGCTGTTGTCAGATTACGGAGTACCTTGTCCGTTATGACTACTCGAGGGGCATACAATTGTTATTTGACCATCGGGACATGGAGTGGCCAGAACATGCCCTGGCAAAGTTCGACCGTCAGAAACTGCTGATCCTTGACATCGCCTCCTTTGTGGTATTTTACACTTTAAATTCATATTATATAAGATAATTCTGTTTGTGGTTGGACCTGTATAATGTACTTAAATTAAAAAAAATACACTTCACGCCTTTAATCCCAAAGAGGGGTAGGCAGAGGCACTTGCTAAAGCAAGTACCCACGGTTCACCAAGCGTATTTAACCCAGCGTGACAGGGGGTGAGCCCATCGCCGTTATAGGGTTCACACACCTGTGGTGTGCGGGTTTCATCACGATGTTGTCCTTCACCGTACGAGCGTTGCGTTGCGTACATAGGCCCTGAAAAAGAGTCCCATTGGTACACGTCCAGTAGCCGGACTCGAACCCGGGACCTCCCGGTTACAAGTCAAGTGTCTGACCAACTGGACCACAGACGCTTAATGTACTTATGAGTCATAATGGTTGAAACTGAAACACTTGAGGCAAAATTAGAGACTTCAGTGCTGATGTGGGAAATTTATGAAAATGATGTACAATGATCTTTGTATCGTATGAGACAAATACTATAAAAGAAACGATGTAAATGCCAGCAAATTCTAATAATAAAAAAATCAACCATTTTGTTAATAAAACGCGCACAAACATTATAACTCAATATTTTTCACCAGGTATTCAGTTGTGACCACGACGCATGCAACTGCGTCGAAAGGTCGAGTAAAATGACAAAGGCAAGCTCGAGCTTGGCTTTGATTATATTCGCACCTATATACCCGGTGAAAAATATTGAATTAAAATCAACCAATTAAGACGAAGGATGACTTATTGAACATCAATCTCAGATTCTTTTCATTTTCAGCCAATAACTGTAACGGGTTTGCACGTCTTGGGTTCCACATCATTTGCAAAACATGCGAGAGATATTTACAAAAAATCTTTTCGAAAAAAAATTATTGCACATTTAGTCTGTCACAACAACCTTGAGAGTTTTCAAACAACTAGTATGTACAAGGGATCAACTGACACTTGGCCTGTGGAATTTGGTGGACAGGGCGTATCCTACGATATTTTATACGGTGAGTTCATAAAACGTCCATAGGTCAGACTGAGAAACAACATTATTGAACATACACTTCACGCTGTCTTCCAAAGGGTCCCCTCCATTTGTCTCGGTTCTAATCCTCTTTCGCTTTATCCACTTTCATACATCTTTGCGTATTATGATCTCCAGTTTCGAATACTCGCTTTTCACCAACCATGTTGAATTTATCTTTCCTGAATGGGGAATTTTCAGGCGGAGAACTGTCATTACTGTCATACTTTCCAAAGTTTGACAGTAATGACAGTTCTCCAGTCTGCAAAACGTCAAAGAAAATTCCCCATTGAATTGCATCCATCCTCTCATAAGTAACACTAAGCAATTTAGTGAATTTTCCTTTTGAAAACAGCAACCTTCTCTTTCAATATATGTAAGGTCCATATTCTGAAAGAAAAGTTACTGCGTAGGCATATATTCTGAAACGTGATCCAAAGCCTACTCAGGTAAGATTTATGGCCGGATGCTGTAGGCCCAGATTCATTACTGCATCTTTTTTTTATGTGTCATGTCAAATGAAATTGATTAAATGAAAACTGTGCAATGATAAAACATAGGTAGTCATAATGTAACTGAACTTGTAAGAAAAGCATAAAAATCTTTTGCAGATGCTTGGATAAAGGAAATTACTGCCAAAAGCACTGACATGCTAGAAGAAATACGTAAATACAAGATTGATTTATCCCACCCTAGAAGTAAAGTATTGATTGAAAAGTACCAACTGTGCCCTTTGAATTATTAAAAAGTATTGGGCATTATAAGAGGTCCTTAATAAGTAAATTACTAATAAATTCAAAAATACTATCGCTAAGAACAGTCTACAATACACTTTGTGAGAATGGATGTGGAGCAGAGTGAAAGTCTCGATCGGAGTATTGTAATGGAATGGAATAATAACAAAACTTATCCTATTATACAGGGTGGGGCCCACAACACGGGCCGAAGACTTAAACCAAGATACTTTTGGCTATTTAACATAATTCTAAAGTGGTCCTAATACTTAGTAAAAACTTTGTGGTTTTGAAATAAACTGGGTGTAAAGTTAGTAACTACAATATAATCAATGAACTAATCGTAATACACTGTCGCATGTTATCGCTTAGGAATCGTTATGTGTCGTGGTACGGGGACATAACAACATACACTATGTTGGCTGTCAGAAAAGTTTTTGGCAGTAACTGTCAGTGAAGTGAGCAGTTACTAAATGCTTGCTGTCCATTGCTGGTAGGATTAATTTTGTTAGGAAGGATGCATTTTTTAAGTAATCATTTTGAAAACTTAACCACTTCTACGTTATTGCTGGCAATCTTAAATGCATTATGTTTGGATTTACGGCCCGTGTTGTGGGCCCCACCCTGTATAGAAAAAAGGTGTATGTTATATACTTACATAAGTATGTACCCCACCGAAAACATTCTGTAAAAAAACTAGCCAAGTCTCGACGGAGCTGCTTGCTCATCTCTAAAAAGTAATGAAAAGTAGACAAAATCGTGCCAAGTCTAAGGTTCCTGCGATTTATTCATTATTATAGCCCGTTGGTGTAGTGGTCAGCATGTCTGCCTGTGCTCCGTGGGGTCGTGGGTTCGATTCCCACCGCTGACAGGTGCTTAGGTGATGAGCTTTTAAGTACTTGTTGGATGTGTCTGGGTGTTTTATTTATA
>SJJU01010129.1:0-22522 GCA_012932125.1 Conopomorpha cramerella | reverse complement strand
CCCAAAGCGGGGTAGGCAGAGCACTTGCTTAATAAGCAAATGCCCACGGTTCACCAAGCGTATTTAACCCAACGTGACAGGGGGTGAGCCCATCGCCGTTATAGGGTTCACACACCCTGTGGTGTGGGGGTTTCATCACGATGTTGTCCTTCACCGTACGAGCGTTGCGTTGCGTACATAGGCTCTGAAAAAGAGTCCCATTGGTACACGTCCAGTAGCCAACTCAACCAAAACAGAGGCTCTTCATGCTTTTAAAATGTATCCCAAAATTCCTTGAGGATAGGTAAAATGCACGGAAGATATAAAATGAAACTTTAAAATATACATTAAAATACATGACAGAAAACAACTTTGGCCGCGTCAGCTAGTTTAGAATTTGTAAGGAAAATAATTAATTATACCTATACAAAAATTGCTAAACTGCACGGCAAAAAAATAGTTTGCATCAAAACGGCATATTTAGTAAGATAGTTTAATCTTTTTGGATTTGCTATTAAATAATACCTTTAAAGTAAGGACTTGACAGCAGTGTTATTTCCTACTTCAATCTCTGTAATTCACAGTCAAGAAGAAGCAGTATAACATTGACATACTCTGGAGTATATTCTAAAAGCTAATATACGAATATTCATGTATTCTGAGAAAAGCTGTACAAATCCTTCACTTTCCAAACTTAGTAGGTAGGTAACGTACAATATTTTCTTAAAATAATCTTAAGCCTACTCGAATAAAAATAAATTGTTGGAATCAAATATAGCCTCTCTGAAAATAATAAAAAGGTAAGATTCCCTAGAGGAACGACTGAATAAAGGACAAACGTGGGAGAAACGAAACCGGAATACGTATTCATACCTGCCTATTCTTACTATAGTGTATTAAATTTAGAAAGAGTCTCTGTCGCTTCATCTGAGCAGTGGACAAATATGGGCTGATGATGATGATGATCTGTCGCTTAGTCGTGTACTTGGACCTGAAATAGGAACATTGTGGGTTCGAGACCGGCAGTACCTAATCGAATTGTACTCAATGAGTCTCTTATTCCGAACATGTGTCAAAAAGTTTGGCGACAAGAAAATGTAATGACACTTTCACATCAGCCAGTATAGCGTCCACTGCTGTGCGAGAGCCTCCCCCATTGATTTCCGTTAATTTGAGGTGAAATGCCAATAATTGCAATGCTTGGCAGGTAGGTTGGCGATCGCAGCGGTGTTGTGGTTTAACTCACAGAGTGCGCTGTTGCCCGTTTTTTTTTATCACATGGAACAAGCATTTGGAGAGATCCCTCTGTCGCCTCCTACGATCTTGACGGGTCAAGTGACGGGAAAGGTTGGACTGGGATGGTGACACGTATATTCGCCCTCACCACTAAGACACTTTATGTCTCACTAAAATCTTTGTAAGTAGAGTTGTTATATTATCTATTGTGCAACGACATTCATATGAGTTTCAACTTTAGGTTGGTAGCCCAGATTCTTCGTTGATTGTACGCTACCAAAGGCCTATACGGTGAAGGAAAACAACGTACTTTACGGATTCTTTACGATGTGGGCTCATTGATCTTCGTTACAGGGTTCATACATACTTTATCACATTCGTATTTGATTCGTACCGTGTGCCATTTTCTTACCAAGTGCCTCTGCCTACCTCGCATTGTGATTAAAAGGCATAAGGTGTATTTTTTATATCAGTTTATCAATGTATTAGGTAAGTATAATTTATTACGTACATTTGCATTTTTTAATATTTCTGTTTTACAGACAGTAACAATTTTTACTGAAAGCCAATACATTCACAGTGACGGTGAAGGATCACGGAAGCGGTTCCATTGTGATCCTGCGGCAATTAAACCTTTTTTTACAGCCCGAGGTTTTTGTGTGGCTCACTTACATAAGAACTGGAATATTACTAAAATTCTCGTTCCCGGGATGCTCCCGGTCCGTATTCAGTGTGCCGTGAAGTTTACTCCGTTTATTACATTGCTGGTCGAGATATTGCTCTTCTATGTATTATTCTCCGTTTTGGGACGTAAAAATAATGACAGCAGCTGTTTTTATACGAATAAATGGCATAGAAGGTGACCTAAGGGGTAATATGTAAGGGCATTACGTGGCAGTGTATTGAGCACTTTCGCCACTTTTTATTATTTTCTTCGTCTAAACCCAAATGATACAACTTTATTCCCCTGGCACTACTATGAGTTTCATAAGATCTGATCTTTTAAATAAATGTAGCAATGACCATCGTATCATGTTCAAACCAAACTTCACCCACCTACTATTTTTTTATTAGAAACCCTACCAATGTACCTATGAATCTAAATTGATATCAGTTCTGTATTTCCGTTGGGTACTGCCAATAAACTTTTTAGAATCTTTTTACCTTTGTTTTAGGCACATCTATTTTTGTACTGTTATTTTGATGTCATATTAGTTTTAGTGTCGATTTGGAGTAGATTTAGTATGAGTTTGTTTGAATAAGAGTTTGTTTAATCTCAGGACCCACAGCTTTCATCTTATTTTATCTCCAACATAACTTAGAAAATCCATTCGTAAATTTAATACCTTTAAGCGAAAATTACTAAGTACGTTATGTATAGGCAATTAAATAGGTCACAGTCAGTCACTGCCTAATCGTGATTTGACCTACTTTAAATCATCAATTAATTGAATTAATACGGATCTCAAACATAAGCAATATGTGTTGATGATTCGGCATCAATATTTACCGAAGTCAAAAATAATCTTTACGGTTTATGGAAGAATTGTCGATTCCAAAGTTGAACATAAGAGCCACCTCGTTAATTATAGTCCGCGCGCTGTAAGAAGTCCATATAACATAATACCACTGAAATTATACATAATGTGGAACGGATTAAAATGTACAGCGTTCATGATTTAGACGATCTATTTATCCTATGGTCTTTGTCACTTAATATCAGTGAAGAGCTCTTTAAACGAAGTTTCGAAGTGAATCGTTAGACATTTTATAGGGCAGTTATTGGTCGGTAAGTAAGGTCATACATTATTTCTTAAAATTTAACCATTGGTAAGTAGTAACTTATATAAATTATGTCAGAAATAATGGGTGAATTAGTAATATTTATTTAATAAGCCTCGATGAAATGCAAACATTTTAAATTATAATCACAATGATTTTTGTAAGCTATTATGCAAACAAACATCACTATCAGTCACCTCAGTACACCTGTCAAAATGGGCATTTTACAGCGCGCGGACTATAAATACCATATTCAAGTTGCATTAAAAACTTGAATACGTACTCCAGTATCCGTAAATCCAGACAGATACGGTCAGAAAAAAAATGGTACCAACATAAGGTTGAAATTGATATCAAAGCGTACGGCAAAAAAAAAATCTTTCGTTGACATATTAAAACGATTAATTACCTAGTGATAATTCAGTTAAACACACATTCCCACAAGTTTAATGGCAATGAAATTAAATACAAACTGCGGTAACAGATATTTCATGTTACGTTCATGAAAAAATTACAATAATAAATGTCTCCACAGCATTTGAAAACGCTTTTTTTGCTAAACTTTTCGCGTCCTTGGAAAGAAAAATAAAGAATGAAAAGTTTCAGAGGAATTCGGCCCGTTCATTATAGTTATATTCAGCGAGCGGCGGCGTGCGGAAGACGGCGGCGGCGGCAGTGGTGGAACCCTCTTTCATCCAGAGAAAGGTTAAATTCTTTCCTCGATTGCGTTTTCTGGATTCCATCTGCACCGGCGTCTGTGACGTGAATGGGGGAATTTTACCTTGTTCGTTAGCAGCGCTTTTTAGGCTGAGGGTTGAATTTTGGGTTGATTTTTTTGCTGCTTCTTGTGTTTTTAAAGCTAAATGCTTGAACATCAATTGGTTTGCGAAAAGCGAGCGTGACATAAAGTTTAATTAAATTCAATTCAGCGTGTTTATTTCATTCTACACTAGGATAGTAACTATGACGGTTTAAATAAAGAATTGTTATTTTATTGACATAGACATTAATTTATTTTTGCTAAAAAAACACAAACAACGAGTTCAGTACAATATATATTACACATACAATGCATGTTACATCCAGCATTCCTATCTTTCGTTCCTGTGTCTGTCAGCAAAAAAGGGACGCCGACTCAGCATATTGCCACGGTTGCTCGTGACGCTGGTGATCTGCCAGCACTCTTAAGGACTTTGATAAATATATATAAGTAGTTGTAGCTGTTCATTTAAAAAGTATACTTAAACCTTTTCCTAGACAGTAAAAAATCCAAAGGCATGAATTTAGTGTCCACGAAAGCGTTAGCTAATAAAAATAATAGTAAACGTTGCAACACGAAATTTATTAAACACTTCTCTTTTTCTTTGTGTTCTTATTATGATAAAAAATCGACATTTACGGCAAAAGTTTCAAAGAGGAAAACGTGCCGAATAAACGTCATGGAAAATTGCCTATTGCGATGTTGCCGATATCAAGGTAACATCAACATGTACCGTTGGAAAAAAGTGGTTTATCAATTTTGAAGACAGTTTGTCTGCACCTAAAATTGAATGACGTTCGGTTAACGTGATTAGGAAAAAATAAACAATTTGAGAGAAGAAATGATAAGTAAAATAAAAAGGTATTCTTACTGTGAATCAGCATCAGATGAGAGGAACTGCTTTAAATCCTTTATTTAGCTAATTTTACTGAAAGGAAAAATTCCTTTATTTTTAAACTTTTACATCCTGTATAATGTTTTTAAACGATATTACTTCAAAATAATAATGTGGTAGATAATATAGCTTTATATAAATGGATTTGAATTTCTATGCCTATGTTACTCAAAGGACTGGGCATGTAGCACTCGAAAGAATTATAGAAACCCGTCTAATAGTTTTTGAACTGATTCGTGACAAAGAACCATAAAATCTTTCTTCTATAATAGTAACAGAGCATTATAGCTCTATAGAGTAATAGGGCATTATAACTCTCTACGGTAATATATTAGAGCTATATTCGTACCATTTGTGGGGGTTTCAATACGTAACAACCTCATCAGTGAATTTGTGATGAAGTAAACAAGATTCTCGGAACAAACTCGATTCTCTCCAATTACAAATATTCCATTAGAGACCTTCATAGAATCGAATTTAATTGATTTCCAAAATAATTACAACGTCGCGTTGGTTCTAAAGCACCGAACGAATCCAGCGGATCGGAAGGACTTTGTGCCAAAAATATTTGCTACATTTCTCAAGTAAAATTACATGAAAATCGTAGTAAGTAAGAGAAAGTTGTTTTCTTAGCTAGATTTCTAAACTTTACTCAATCATAACTCAAAAGACTCATTGTTGGACAAGGCCAGGAGATCACTCGATTAAGTAACTAAATAATGTTATTTCATTTGATCAATTTTCCTGATTGAAAGCGTTATATTATACACTATATCATACATTATACATTATACATGCTGTAACACGCTGGTTTACTCACGTCTTTTCCCTTCTCGTGGGAATTCCGTCATGAAATACAGCCCAAGTTGCTGTTGAAAGATTTATTACCGAAGTCCGTACAGCTGTTTTAAAGTTTATTCGTTACAAACATACATACATAAATGCAATTCTCACTCTGTCTCTTTACAATATTTGTACCAATAGACTAACTAAATGAATGCAAGAGACTTGAAGATCATTGCCGTGACCACGCAGGTGATGTTTTTGCATCGACACAGATGCTCACATACTACTGGGATTGCGAAATGCGAATCTGAATGTCATGTATAATGTATGTGTATTATGAATGTCAAATGTGTCAATGTGCAATATGTATCACTGAAAATGGATTTTAATAAAACTTTTAATAGCTGGTATTTTTCAAATCATACATACTATTACGAATTGGACATTTATTTTTGTTAGGGACTAAATACTAACCCCCTTACCAATAAACGCCTTTTTACTTACACAACTGTTATTACAGGTCTACTTGAACTGGTTATTCCGTATTTGACATACAACTGAAAAGTTGAGCTTCGTGTATCTTCTAAATAACAATTCCGCCATTATTGGTAAGGCCCTAAGAAAATAACACCAATAACACACGCTAACAACGTTACAATGATATATATACTAATACACAGAAAGTGATTTTTTTATGGTTCTTTTCTTTCAGACAATATGACTATTAATGCAGACTGTAGATTACCTAATTAGCGAGTTATTTTCAAACTTCACTCAATCACAACGCAAAAACCGATGTTGCCAATCTCGTTACATAAGGGATTCTCGACGTTCTAAGAAGCCTTATTTGAAGCTGTTTTTCTTCTCAAAAAAACGTATTTCCCAAGCACAGTGGAAGCTCTAATATCACTTGCAGGTTGCCAATGGCTTCTTACGTGACGTCATTCCGCCGGGTAGATATGTTTGTTCTTCTCCACCGCTTGAAGCGCTCGCTGAATCAACTACGCTTCAGCGCTTTAAGCTAGTTTACACAAGATTGTCGCGAAGCCCGTACCATAGCTCTACAATTGTATTTTTTTTAACGGAGACATTAGCGAAACAAATACTCAAACGTATTTAATAAGTAATTCCAATCGTCATTAAAATATGAGTCAAATGTGTTATGGTGTGTAGGTTTTATCACGACGTACTTTTAACCTACGACCCTTTACCGTATTATGTGAGCGTACAGTCGGCCAAGAGTCTGGTCTGCCACACTAAAGTTGATACTCATATTGAACTCGAATGTCATTAGACGTTAAGATTCAAGAAAATCATCAAACTGACGGACCACATTTTGGTCGACGGTACATAGAATAATATCCGAAATTTATCACTCCATTTTTTTAGGTCGGACCTAAAAGTCAAGCATTGGAAGAAATTATGGAAAGCCGTGTGGTGACGACGAATAAAATACATGTGTCACCACTTCAGCCCAGCCTTTCCCATCGTGGGGGTCGTAAGAGGCGACCAAGAAAGCTCTCCAGAGAACGGGTAGCAAGTTACACCACAAAAGCACTGCCAAGCATAGCGAGGGGGAGGCCTCGTCCATCCTTGGACGTCATGTGGCTAATAATGATGATTATTGGAACAAATAAAGCTGTGCGTATTATTATTCGTCCGTCCTAAGCAAAATAACCCTAAGGTGAGTTTTGGCCGAAGTTTACTAAGACAAAATATAGCCGTTATACCTTTCTTGAATTCTATAAACTGAGCGAACTCTCTTCTTTGTACCTCTTTCCGTTTTCGATTTGGAAGTAAGTCATCAGGATTCCCACTTTTATCTACCATAAAGGACGTAAATAGTAGGTACTTGACGTAAATTCGATTGAATAGTAATGCTGACTGAATAAAATCACGGGATACTTCTTAGATGGTTTTCTGCCTAGCTAGGTGTTAATATATCGCGTATCTTTTTATATTAATTAAAGTAAATTATCTCTCTGAAAAATCTTGCACTGATATTAACGAGCGCTATCGTTTCGATTCGCATTTCGATATGAAACGTCGAAGCGAAAGGCTTATAGTAAGGAAACCTTATACCTTTTCCAGTAAATGGAGCTTTCACAAACACGTCACAGGCAGCCGTTTACGCGGGATATTAAATAACGTACCCATACAAGTGCCTTTAGATGCCACTTGCGAAATGAACTGCTCAGGTGCAGGGAGTTCTGGAAGTTTCTGTTGACTTCTACCTCCATTACTATTCTTCAATAGGTGCCTTTACTTAGATTTTCAATGTTGCCGATGGAAAACTTAAATGAGGTTTTTGTAAAAGGTTATTGTAAAAGTTCTTAAGAAAAAATATGTTATTTGTTTAACATTCTTGAAATGTAAATTCTTCTGATATTGTCTTTTAAAGCATACAATTAAGACTTATGGGGTTTTAGTATTATTAAATTGCACCAACGGTTTACCAAGCGTATGAACCCAACGTCATAGGGGATGAGCCTACAGATTATTACCCACATAGTGATAAATCAGTTGCCAGATTGATATGTGGGTATATTAAAAAGATTGAATGAGAATGAAGCGAAAGGGCCGGTCAGGACCATGACAAATGGAGATCTATAATCTCAGCTTACCCCTCTGGGAGACTGGCGAGGAGTGTACCTATGAATGTATGTATGTTATAAAGAATAAAGCAACGAAACGACAGATAAAATGCATGTGAAGTGCGAGTTATGGACTCTCGTAGCGAGGATGATGAATGTGAGGACTGCGGGACCATGTTCCAATTTAAAAAAAAAAACACATGTGTTTTAGCTTTATTGTGTCCTACAGCAGTTTACAGCGTTTGTAGTATCTGTTATTATGCCAGAGTACCTAAATTCACTTTTATACTCTGTATTATCTACCCTTTTTCCGTAGGAAATCTACAAACAAAAATAAAACCTAAAAACATTTTTATTGTATCGGCCCTTAGTACGTCAATTGTGATCCTCGAATACCCTACCACAAATAATAATATGATTTTGAAACATTATAACTATTACTAATAATAACTAGGTACTTTTGAATTTCTAGCATGACAATTTTAAACCTGAGAATTTAAGAAGAGAGATTTACTTAAGCCGTATGCCGGTAATTTTTACTTGGAATAGAAATGACACCATAATACGAAACTTAATTTCAAAATGCGTTTGAGAATTGGGCGTTCAATTATTCATACTATACAATTTACGCGCACAATTTACGTTGTTCCCGCATACTTGTAAATAAGTCATTACCCTGAAGTGCATTGGATTGAAAGAGGACTGCACTCGACGATGTGATGGCCGCGCCTGTCGCAAAGCACATAGCAAATGGAAAAATAATTGACGGACGTGCGAGTGAGCGCATCACTGCACCGGCAACGGAACGGGGAACGAATGGGTGAGCAAATTGGATCACAAGGACGCCAATCATTCAAGCGCTCGACCGACGCCCCTTCCGGCAGCTGGACGGTAAATATTCTATAGCCTGATGTATGGACGCCGCACTGCGTTGAGGCTGAAAAGGTGCAGATATGGATAGAGCTTAGGTGAGATTTACAAAAGCACATAGCGGTATTTTTTACCAGCCTGCCATAAATAAAAAAATAAAGAAAATTACTTACATCAGAAATATTTTAATCTTATCGGCGTCAACTTAAAAGCAAATTCTGACTCATTGAGTATTCCCATAAACTAAAAATGTGATATTTTCTCCTGCGCACCAATCTGCTCATTGTGAATCATGTCTTCCAACAATTCATAGTGTTGTTTTTATGTTCATATTTGATATCTCAAATGGCAGAGATGAAACAGAGTCAGACTCGTGCTGATTAAGTCGGGTGCCGTCCACACTGTTCACTCCAAATAAGTACTTAAAAACAAAACAACAAAAGAGCGAACCCGAAGATGAACGATCATAGAATAAAGTAGTTGCATCTCTTTCAATTCCCATTAACTTTGACAGAATGTTTGTTTTAAAAAACTCCTCATTCCAATGTAACGGTATGAAAATTTTTTTTTTCTTAGCCTGATATGGTGTTTCACTACTGTGCAAAGGCCTCGCCAACTATCTTTCACTGCTTACGATCCACTGCTATGAGTCTCTCACGAACGCGTCAAGGTAAAAAAAAAACTTAAACTGCACTCGACAACCGGGTCATTTGTAAAACTTAGATAAATTATAATTCTATTTCAGAATGAAAAAAGAAACTCTTTTGATTTTTAGAACAGTGACTGTACAATACAGCTAAATATTTGTAAATTTAAATACTAGCACGCATGCAAATGTACAAAATATCAAATCTATACTCGTGAGCCAAAAAATCAGGTCACACATAATTTTGTGTACACAACACAATATCTTAGTAAAAGAAACTGTTTTTTAAAATCAATAAAATATCGAAAAAGAAAGTCATAAAATATTGTTGTTTTTTTATTTAATATTTTTCAGATAATACATTTTTCGAGAAATCTATTAATTATCTGTACATGATACGAAAATCGTTCGTAGAATTAGTGAAGAGACCATAGTGACCAAAGTGAAATATTTACCTACAACAGCAATAAATTTTTTTTGAGAGCAATGAATGAACCCCACCGCCTTGATGCATACTTAATTAAGATTTCACATGAAACATTTTAAACACTATTACACCTTTTGAATCTTCAATAAATATTTATAATATCGTTTAAAAATTGAATATAAAATATCGATTCGATCCGAGAATACCTATAACAAAGTAACAAAATAGGTTAAAAGGGATATTTATGTCTATGTTAAAAATAGGATAAAGGACTTCGATTCAAAATATAATGCAGTGCAATGTAGGCTGTACTAGCTTAACTAATTTCGAGAATTAATCTTATTTCGTCACATTGGTCAATAATTATTATTGAGTAAACCTTATTTTAAGATTCACAAGTCTGTCCGTATACCTACTATTAATTATAAATGTGGAAAATCTTTTCCACTTCTCTAGGGAAAGTCTTCGGTCGGTCCAGAAAATGAAAACCGTCTAAAAAGCCCCTTCTCTTGAGAAACAGGTTTAACTAATCACTTCAGCTGTTTAGATTTGGCTATAGTTCTCTATCTCACGGTCCTGTAATTCTGTGTTTATTTTCAAAGATATCTAAGACAACTTTCATTATAATATGTGAGGACTCATCCGGCATTACCTAATAAACCTATAGGTACAGCTAATCATAGAGGTGAGGTATTAACATTTCCGAAAACGTCATAAGCCAACCAACCTCATTGTGACTAATCACACCTACTGCACATATTGTACTTAACATGTTAGACTCTCACAAGCATATGCAGGAGCGTTGATGCACTTCCCTTTGTGTATAACTTAATCAGGTTCCTAATTAATTAGCAATATGTACGCCGCAATCGTGTTTGTTTGTGTGTTTGCCGCGACTACGTGATTAGGCGTTGCGGGCTAATCATCCGATGCTGATTGCATCGCATTATTCCAATTTGATTGGTTTCTAGTAATTACTAAATTGCCTTTTAATCCTCGGGAGCGTATGGTGAGCTAAATGTATAGGTACTTAGTTCGCCGATCCTTAGTATTTGGCGGCAAATTCATATCAGAATAGAAAATTATAAACACGATGGGTAAATTGGTGTATGTAATTGTGAAGAAATAATTAGGCAACGCTTATTCTTTAGGTTGAGCCGTCAAGCACTAAATGTCCGTGAATTCATGCAAATTATTTAATAGGTAGGTATATAAAAATGCATGTCGGAAATATACGTATATATATAACTCTTGTAGGAAACAAAATTTTATGAATCTTCTCTCTTATTTCTATATGCACCTTATTATTTGGACAAGGATCGTGTGCAGATATGATACCCATGGGACTGCAATAACTGAGTTTCCCGCGATTAAAATTTCGGGACGTAAACTATTTTTACATACTTATTAAATCATGATAATACCTACTATACATAGTAAGAAGTTAAATTAAATGTAATTTAAAGCAGATACTAGTAGCACCAAAAGAGTTGTTATATACTCATGTCATATAGACAGCTCTCGAACCTCAGAGTGCTAAAATAATACCCTATTCTACCTACTGTGCTACAAGGATATTATGGCGCGTGGCTAAACAGTTTGACACCCAATTTAAGGCAATCGAGTCTTGTTTCGATGGACAATGCTTCATATTATCACAATGCAAGCATAAACAAAGCATCCAAAATGAATCAAGGAAGGGAGAAATGCAGGAGAGGCAAGAAATCACAATGAATGCTTCAACCCCCACGCGTCTAAAGATCCTTGTCGGTCTGTATTTGACTAATAATAAATAATCCTTCATTGTAAGGTAAACAACACCGCACAGCCGCTGTCAACGGCATGATTGAGAGGACAATATGACACGTCGTTAATCAATATAGCACCATTATAATATTATCTTTTATTTTTGTACAATAAGATTAACTTTCCATTATTACCTATACAAAGTACACACACAGGTTAACTCTGTGGATCTTTATAATACCTAAGGGTAATGATATCAAGGGTTGGTTTGGTGAAAATATTTTTTATCTTTAGGTAATAGGTGAGCCGACAAATGTAGTTTTGCCAAGATCGTTTTTCCCTGCTATTAAAATCATGTATTGTAGAGTAAACGTTACTATAAAATCTTACTTAATATTATAAATGGGAAAGTGAGTTTGTTTGTTCCGCTTTCACGCCGTAGGTAACTACTGAACCGATTGCTTTAAAATTTTGCACACGTATAGTTAGTATAGTAGAAGTCCGGTTTGAATAATAGGGTACTTTTTATCTCGGAAAAAAATTATATTCCCGAGGGAAAACAAAAATATTCCTTTATACCGCAATATAACCGAAGTCCACGCGGGCGAAGTCGCGGGCGGAAAGCTAGACAGTCTATATCTTAAAGAAATCTGCATCCTAATTCGTTGCCTAGTTCCAAAGATCTAAGCATAAGTAACTAGGGACCGACAAAAGGAGGCGACTTTGTTTTCTACTATGTATTGATTGATATCCCTATGCCTATCATTTTATTTTACGAGTAGGACATTGAACTCAGGAATTTATTCCAAAATTTGGCGTAAAAGGAGAGTTAGAGCATTAATAAATAATTAAAACGAGTTATATTTTATGGCTGCAGCCATTGAGGAGTTTTGTAGTAGGTACCTTTTTTATTATTTCATCGTGGGGAAATCCGTTATGGATACCCCACCGCTAACGGGGACAGCGGCGGGGTTATGTGGGACTCGCATCCACTAAAACCCCACGGTGACCACTCCCGCGTTATTGCCGGGGCTCCCGGAACAGCCTTAGCGACTACGTCCAAGGGTGGCCCCAGCCGCGCTAGGCCCTCGCGGACCGTCACCGGAATAGGGGCGATCTACGCAAC
The DNA here is from genome assembly GCA_012932125.1 of Conopomorpha cramerella. Taxonomy (NCBI): domain Eukaryota; kingdom Metazoa; phylum Arthropoda; class Insecta; order Lepidoptera; family Gracillariidae; genus Conopomorpha; species Conopomorpha cramerella. The sequence goes on along the minus strand of SJJU01010129.1, from coordinate 9,675 downwards.
CCCAGCGCACGATGTCGTACGGCGGTAACAGGGTCACCACGCTACCGCCGTCGCCACTCAGGGGCCGTGAATGGCGCGCGCGTCCCCGCCCGCGTGCTACAACCCCTACGCCCTTTCAGTCGCCTTTTACGACAGGCAAGGGAAAACGTCAGTCCTATTCTTATGCCCGGGACTGCTGGGCACTGTAGTAGGTACCCTACTTATCACGTTCTGGCCCCGTACCATGAAGTCATATAGTAATATTGTTCTCGTTGTATGATAGGGATAGAGGTAGACGAGTGTGTAATACTATCAGTCACACAGCAAAACAATTCTACTTTAAGGCCTCATGGTATGGCCTGGATAAGCAAAAATCTAAGCAATGGAATCGTTGTGGGTTCGAGTCCGGGTGCATGTAGTGTACAAATTGGTTTATTTTTCAGGGCACTTCTTGATGGAACCCGCAAAAATGACACGCAAGAGAAACGCAAGACCCTACTGAATCTATTTCAGCAGGTGTCAATGCCCGGGAACAAACAAAAAACCTATTCATACAATAAACAAAACAGCTGATCGAGCTTTTTTTTATTACATTACCCATGTAAATCTCTTTCGTTAATCGACATTCATACATTCTCTCCATATGCCCAAACCACCTAAGCATGTCCTTTTCAATCTTGGCCACTACATCTTCTTTTAAACCGTACGTTTATACGTATACATTACAATACACTCATATAATAGTAGAGAAACACAATATATTATATTGGCTACTCACAGTATACTGGCCTTAGTGAACTGGCATTTTCTTAGATTAAAATACGTGAGTGTATTTTTATTAAAACAAAAACTATTCACTTAAGTACTTAAGCAAAAGATGTCTAAAACCTTCACAATAATAGAGACCTTAAGAATGTTTTTGTGGAAACTTTTTCGTGTTACTTTAATATTAATATTGACTTCGTCTGTCACTGTCCATTACCTTTGTCGGTCTGAAAATACTATGTGCCATAAATATTGCGTTTTTCTTACTTGGAAAATAAGTGCAATTGAATGTAACGCTGTCATTGCGAGTAGCGAATTAATTTCGTAGTTAAGTAAAATCATATTTGAACAATTGAGTAATAGCAGTAGAAATTAATGTTTTGTTGTATTGTTTAATACTAATTATATTAAAAATCTCGGTAGTTTGTATGGATAATTGTAACTGTTTTACGCAAGAACTATGTCTAGTAGTTTTCGTTTAAACTTCAGGATTTCAATTAAACTTTCAGCTACATTGGAACACTCAGGTTATATTTTATTCCAAACTTTCTGATGGGGACGCGAAGAAACTGAAGGTGACCTTAGTCTGTCCCTAATGAGGTGTTTAAAATGCTGCCTTGGCACTTCTGCCTTACACCATCTCACCGCCTAAGTATCCTTTAAGCCGTAATTTTCGCCGTACAGACACTGGACTGGAGAGGCCTATGTCCAGCAATGGACAAGTATGGGCTGGTGATAATTTGATTGAAGTACAGTTGATATCAATATTTTTGCAATATGTTTATTTAGACTTTTGGAGTTGTTTAATTATTGTTCGCAAATAGATTCCTAGAAGACCTCTGTGTCTTCTAACCACCACTGCTTAACCTAATCAGTATCGCAAAGACTACAAATTTCTAGTGGCTATTTATTTTTATGTTCATGGAAGCAATTACAATTCTCCACACTAAACAGACTGAAGCACTCACGACTGACGCCAAATTAAATCCACGTTGGGTGCCACAAAATTTTAGTTTGTTTTAAAATACTTTGGCGCCCAACGTGGGCGTAACGCGATATTACAAAATAAAATTCTAATTTCATCCGCGTAATTGATCCTTGTCCTCTGTCGGAAATGTAATATGGTGCGAGGTAACAAAGTTTTAATTTTAGAAGCTTTTCTGAAACTTTTCGAAAGAAGCTGTACGTAAGTAAAAAGGTATAAGTATAATGTTGCTACGGTGATGTTTTTACGCAATAATTCGGGGTCTGATAACGTGAGAGGTAACTTTTAAGGGCCTACTTCAGGCTTTTACTAAACATTTTCGTTTTGCTACAAAATTATTAAGCCTTAGCCAGAGGGATGAAGAGCGTGCTTTTTGCTTCATTACCCATTTGAGGCTTGAGAGTGGCATTACTCTCGAGGACGGATAAAATGTGCTGGAAATTGCTGAGGCCCGTTTGACCCTTGGACCAAGGCAATTTTATTTCATCCAAAATTTGTTCAGCTGTCCAACACAGAGACAGAGAGTGCTTAAATTTTTTAATATTTAAAAACCATCTTAAAATTGGCTGCTTAAAAGTTTTTTAAATTTTGAAATGATTTTGATTAGGAAACTTCACTGTCGGACTGTGGTTTTATTACAATAATTTTAGTCCATGGGAATATCTTTGAATTAGGTTCATCATCAAGTCAGCCAGCTAACGTCGGTAACGTTGGGAATATTCCCAACGGTGGACCTTAAAAGCCTAACTAGTTTTTGCCTATAATATATTATATGTTACCTGACATGAAAGCGAAAAGGAAAAACAAATGCTCTAAGTGAGGTTGCCTTCAAAACATTACGATTGTACACGATTTTATGAATAGTATCTATAAGTTCTCAGCATCTTATCGTTATAATTCAATACGTTTTTCTTTTTTTTCTAAACTTTTCTTTTTTTACATTTTCTTACGAAGTTTACGTAGAATTAATACTCAAACGTATTACTTCAATATTATTAAATACCTACAGGTAAGAATTAGAGGAATCTTTCGTCTCCTTTACCAGTTTCAATATTTACTTACCACTCAATAAATGTGATTATTTGATAAACATCTCTGCGATGTATCTGCCATCTCAGCCTCAGGTGATGTTATACAAACATTGACCCAAGTTCTCGACTCAATTACAGTTTCGTGACAGATTACGACATCAAATCAAAGCAATACTCCGTTGCCCTTGATAGGACGTTAATTGAAATGCCGCGTTGGGCCCGCGTCACCTGTCACTCGTAATACTTGATGTGACTCATACACTCTACGCTAAACTACTAGTTGCTTATTGCCTAGCCACGTGGGGTTTCAAGTAATCTATCCTGACGAGGCATCTATCCCGGAATTAATCTGCGCATAATTTTACTTAACAAAATTACGTATAGTAATCAATATACCTGCTGAATTTGTTGGTTCCGAATGTCGACCTATCCCCGCTAAAGGTTAACAGTAGACATGTTTTCTGATCGATTTTACTATGGGACTAGACTACAGAAACTGATAGCCAAAAGGCTATCAACATAATTAATCATCTTATCGTCCAAAAAATTAAATATCTCAAAAAATCTCAGGTGCAAAGGTAAAATATTGGGATCATTTAGTAAAAACTTTTATTATACTTATGTTACTTACATATAAAAATTAATGAAGACTGTAAAAGTCTAATATCCACAAGGTAGGTTTAGGTTAGGTGGTCCCATAGTTTAGACTGATTTTAAGTCAGAAATTATGTTTACTATTAGCTTTAAGCGGGGATAGGTCGACTGAACCAGTAAACCTGTATATTTTTTTATTATTTCTGCATTTTAAAAACAGATTCGGAACGGATTTTTCCTTGAAAAAAAACTAGCACACGTCAAAAAACTATGCAATACATGACGTAATGTTTTTTTTACCTTATCTGACATTTCTTCAAAGAAAATTTTTCGTGCTTCTTCCGCTCTCTGTTTTTATATCCAATGACTTGATTCTAGGACAAGGTCGCGGGTTCGATTCCCTCTTCCGACATTTGCTTTATGAGCCGAGTGAAGAATTAATTGTGCGCATCTGGGGTCAAGTTTATCTGATATTGGTTTGCGCGATTAAACGAGTGTTTGTTTTATTGGTTTACCTGAACTAAATAAATGGAACATAAAAAAATTAGCCGATATATTTTTGATGAATAAAGTACTACAATTACTTATATGGTTACCTTTGTAGTAGTGTAGCTCTTTTTTATCCGTTGTGGATATGTGAGACTCGCACCCACTTAAACCCAACCCGCTTCCGCGTCATTGCCGAGGCCTCCGGAACAGCCTGAGCCACTACGTCCAAGGGTGGGCCAGCCACGGTACGGTCGCAGCCCGCGCGGACCGTCTTAGGAATGGAAGCGATCAACGCAACCTCACGATGTCTCACGGTGGTACCAGGTTCACTACGGTACCGCAGTCGCCTCTCCGTCTCTAAGGCCGTATTATGGGCGTGCGAGTCCCTGCGCCACTTCCCCCCACGCCCTTTTAGTTGCCTTTTATTACAGGCAAGGGAAAGCTCCGACTGGCACACTCAATTGCTTCACTGACAACGAAAATGATAGTAGTGTATGAAAATAATTTCACAGCACATTAAAAAGTTTACTTTCATGATCGTATGACGAAAAGTATTTTGTCTTTGTCTTTTGTCCTAGTCTGAATTCTTGGCTTACTCTGACTTTAGATAAAAGAAGCAACACTAGAGTTAGAACAAGACAACGTTTTGTAATAAGAATATTTAAAGATACATGTTTATTGACAAAATGCCGGCGAGTCCGACCTATGGGTCGGAGAGATGTTAATCTATTTCCAGTCAATGCCCGCCGCCTTGAACTGGCCGTTTACCGCCACGTGTCTGCTCGGCCGGGCTTATCTTCGCTCGCCGGCTCCTCAACACTCGAGGCAAGCGATTCCGGGATCAAATCATCTCCAATTGTGTAGATATTTCCTCATGTATTCTTACGTCTTTGGTGGAGTAAATTTATGTACGGTCGGTCAAGATTGATCTATCACTTTTGATGATATTTCCTATGTCTACAACATTACTTAGAGGTAGAGTTGTTATAATTTTGCGACAAATATAAATTTAACCTTCTTGTCGTTAACATCAATTTTCTTGAAATGTATATTAGGGTCATTATTTTGTAATTTAGAGTATTCATTTGCAGCCAATATGGTAGGTTTGGGTTACCCGTTCTTATATTATAATGAAAATAATGATACGGATCTATTTCTGCTATTGCACATCGTAAAAGGTAATCGATGACTAGCACAGAAAGAAGGCTATTCACTGATTATTTTTCTTAACTCTGTTTAGATAAAAGTGACCTAGGAACGTGGGACTTTATGCATGTATGTGATAAAATACGCAGTAATAGGGTATCTATCTAGCTGGAGGTTATTTGTGATATTATTTTCTATCAAAGAAATAAAATTGTGCATAAAAGTCGTGCACACATTTTACACTGACATACAACCTTAATATTATTGTAAAGACCTAATATTATAGCCTCTCAGATATCATCCACCAAAAATTGCACTTCAACTTTTTACGTGAACAATTCCGAGATGATTACAATTTGAATCCGGTGTTTGAATTCATAATTTCCCATGATGTTCATGTCACACCTGCTTTAAGCAAACGGTGTTTTAGAATAATAAACAAAGCATCTTTCAGGGTAAACCGCAGTACCGACCGGGGCGTGCGAGTGACGGAGGCGCCCTCTACCCATTAATTATGAAACCGCGCTCCACTTGATTGATCCACCTCATTAACTTGCAGGTTATTGGTCGATGTTTACTTACCTACTTGTGAGGCTGCGCTTGAAGAATATTAAAATGTCGGTAATTAAAAATTCCTCGTTTGCATAAAGATAATTAAAATACCTTTACTGATAACAGGTAGGTACCTACAGTTATAGATTTACACATCGCTTGTGGCTATTGAAAAAAACATGGTAATCTGCATACCGGAAGGTGTATACTTGTAGACCCTATAGACTCGAAACTTCTAGTTTTGTTCGTGTAATGGGATATAAATAAAAAAATACATAGCACTCGTTAAGCAAATGCAGTAAACCATTGTTTAATATAATAATTTCTACATACAAAATTCAATCACACAAGGCTTGTTGTTAATTAAAAATATAAAGAACCTATGTGCAAAAAGGTGTGTACCTTTTTTACAATGCACTATGAACAAGCGTTTATAAAGGTTCGTAAAGCTATAATAACGGTTACAAATTAACTAGGTAACTGTTATTTTGGATCACCTATGGTGATAAATGCGAAGATAGACTTAATCCGATCTAGAATTATTACTGCATTACACAGCATTCGTGGTGAAGGAAAAAGCTGCGAGAAATCCTTCCTATCGAGAGGTAAACTATAACGGCGGCTGGTTTACTAACAGTTACCACAAATCACCCAATGGAGGATGCGGGTAATTACCAATGATAGCAATTTGAGCGTGCCTAGAAGTATCCTTTCTAGCACCACCACGAATCATGTGTTGAATTTGAAATGTGTAAGGGTACAATTTTTCATTCTGACAGTATAAAAATGTTTTTTTTTAAAGATAATGCACCGATTTGAAAACATCTAAATCCTTCGTTGTTGTGACAGTTATAAATACATACGAATGAGTCACGATTGTTGTGTTCTTTGCACGGCCACGATTCATGCGCTGAATCTCGAAATGTATAAAGGTACAATTTGTTATTAAGGGGGGTACACAGACCGATGATCTCCATGATCAACCAACTGGGGGGAAAAATTAGGCTGGGGTGGTGACACATGCATTCGCCGTCACGGATTGTGAATGGCGGTGGCATTCGAGGGGACTTAACGTTTTTTTTTTTATTTTAAATTTTGCTTTGAAAACATCTAAATCCTTTGTGGTCGTGCTAGTAACATAAGGAGGCGTGGCTCATTCGTATATATTTATAGGTACGTACTCACGTCCGGGAGTAGATACCTATTAATACGTACGAAGCGACCTTGCGCGCGAATTACATCCAATTAAGGTATGAAGATGAACGATTATTAATATATTGCTGGGTCAACAACCAAGAGAAAAGAACGCGGATAGTAACGAAGCTCTATAAGGAGCAGATGTTAACTAGGAGGCTTTTTCTAAAATACCTTAAGGATTATATTACAGGTAAGTATACAAATTATTTATTTTAGAGGTAAGTAGAAAAAGGGATCATTTATGAAAAGCTGTATAAAATGTAGGTGAAGCGAAAGGAGTATGTCAGGACCGTGACAAATGGAAATCTGTAATCTCTGCTTAACCCTCTGGGAGGCAATCGTGAAGTGTAAATATATTGATTAAAAATATCATACAGTTAAGCTACCACTGACTTAGGTGCTCATACGGTTCCGGGAACTGAAAGCTCGCGTTAAATAGGCAAAACTAATATTAGCTCCTCGTACTATCCGTTGGGTATCCGGGATAATCGATAGGCAGAAAAATAGTTGCATCCGAATCAAATCCTAACTAATATTATAAACAAAGTGTCTGTTTGGGTTAATAGATGTTTGTAACTCTTTCACGAGAAAACTGCTGAATAGGTTTTAATGAAACTTAACTATAATATAGCTAGTTAGCGGAATAACACACAGGTTATAAGATATTCCGAATTTCCTACGAATCACTGAGTGTAACACCGCCAAGGGAACAGCTAGTATTATACTTACATAAAATATAGGATACAACAGACATTTAGGAAAATATTGTACCGTCTTTATCGAGAAACACGTAACTCATTCTAACACAGATTTTTCGTTACAATAGATAGCCCAAAGGCAAAAAGGTACAGTTGCTTGCCGTATGAAACTATTTTATACTGTGATTAAAAATATTGTACGGGCTAGGCCCTTCACCGTACGACGCGTTGCGTTGTGTACTTAAGCTCTGAAAAAGAATCCCATTGGTACGCGTCCAGTAGCCGGACTCGAACCCGCGACTTCCCGGTTACAAGTCAAGGATCCAAACAACTGGACACAGCTTCACTATGATAAATACAACTCTTAAATATGTTACGTAACTTTTTTAACTGAACTTATTTTATCATCAGCCACATGACGAGGGTCTCCCCCAATTACTGCGATGATAATTTGAAGAGAAATGCCAATAATCTCCACACTTGGCAGGTGGGTTGGCGATTGCAACGATGTTGTGGTTTAACTCACAGAGAGCACTGTGCTGCCCGACATTTGGTGAGTTCTCTCGGTCGCTTATTAAGACACCCACGACGGGACAAATTGGGTTGGGGTAGTGACACATATATTCTATTCGCCATCACCACACGGGTAGAACTATTAATTAAACTTTTTAAAAACATTAAAATCCATTACAGCTTTCCGTCTTGAATGTTTACCCTACTAACTACTAAGTCTTATATTCTTATGAGTATACCTCTATTGTTAATAAATAAAAATTGGCTACCCATGTGCGAGCACGAACTTCTAACTCCGCCATGAAGGGTTCCATAGTATAAAAGTTCATGCAGTTCTTTGTAACTTAACGTATAAAAAAACTACTTACTAGATATCGTTGAAACCAATTCTCGATGGAAATTTGTATAATAATATATATTTTTAGTTTTATCAGTTCGAAATTCTCTTATGTTAGAAGTTACAGACACACATTTTACCACTTTGTGTGTGTCAAAAGTGTTTCTCGAGCAAATTATTCAGTTTCGAAACAAATATATATTAAAAACATCAACATTGAACATCATTTTTGAAGACTATCTGTAGTTTTTTTCCTATATTTGTCTTAAAATTATAATGTGGTTCACAAAATACATCTTATTTACCAAGTTTCAACAGTCTCTTTAATTCTTTTGGTTTCGGAGAAAATGGATTTGGCATATGGACGACCAGAGAGACAGACAGTCATTTGCTAGTCCATTTTGCTACGGAACCCTACAAACCTTCCTCCGATAACATTTTATTTTTCTGCATAGCAAATAGTAAAAAAAGTAGGTACCGTTAAATTTACTCCTTTCTCGAGTTATTACCGTGATAATTTATTTTAAGCTCTGTAATTACACCACATGTTCAATAATTTCGTATGATATCGAAGTGCCTTTTATTTATACAAAATATATAAAATAAATATCCACTCCAATTTTATCGGAAATATACCGGAAGGGTACTAGAGTAACCGAACCTCATTAAATTTGTATCGTTTTATTTTGGCAGTTACACGTTGGCTCAAAATGGCTGTCGTTAACTGTAATATGGCGGTAGTACCTGCACTTGATGTACTAAATTGGGTCAGTAATTATCGAGTCAGCAGCTGTGGTTGACCCGGGGGATGATTGCGATTTAACAACATAAACCATTTTAATGGTCATCGCTTTGTACTAGTTATATAACTAACAGTTATTATTGAATTAAAATATTTCAAAATGTTATTACCTAAAGCACTCTATCTACATAATAAAATTTCTACATATTCAATAAGTTAAGTTTTTTTTTCGATAAGTTATATTCTTAACTCATCATCATTAACCGATCAGCTGATTGTCCATAATACCATAGTTTAAAACAAAGTCGCTTTCCGCGGTCTGTCCCTATGTATGCTTAGATTTTTAAAACTACGCAACGGATCTTAATGCGGAGTACTTAGTAGCTAGAGTGCTTGAGGAAGTTCTATAATATGTATAATGTGTTTAAAATAACAGAGTAAAAATATTACTCATGTTTATTGGCAAAACAAAGTTTGCCGGGCAGCTAGTTTTATATAAAGAGATAAATTTTTATCATTTCCGGGAGTTAACTCTGAGCAAAAGTTACTTACCCCCTTACCAATAAATGCGTTTTCACTTACACAACGGTTATTACAGGTCTATTTGAACTGGTTATTCCGTATTTGACATACAACTGACAAGTTAA
>SJJU01010128.1:0-11120 GCA_012932125.1 Conopomorpha cramerella | reverse complement strand
AAGTCCTTTTTCAAGAGCTGATATGAACGTGATGAAATGCAAATTGAATTTGAATCTTATTGTCTATACCTATATGGTGTAGATTTGTAAACTACACAATATTTAATTTTTTTTAATCACTATGAACAAGCGTTATTTTTTTAATATTTTTTTCTACATTTTTAATCAGGCCAATAGTTACAATTATTAAATTTGCTTACACAGTGCCGACCCCACTTAGGAGTGAAAAGGCTTTAGTGTGTTCATACCTCATTTTCACTATGCGGACGGGACATGAAAATGCATTTTAAAATAAGATTTTGATTAAACACTTTCTAGTGGTATCAAGCTCATAAAATAGTGTAGAAAGTTATTTAAAAAAGCGTGTTGCATTTTAGCGGGATTTAGAATTTAGAAAACCTTTTAAGGGTAGAACTGTGCTAACACAGTTTAATGTTTCTAGTAGATAGTTTTACGTCCACCTTCTCTCGATATCATATTACATGTATTTAACTAATTAGAAGTGGAAGAGGCTAAAGAGATTTCACAAGTAGAGGATCACGACATCTGCTTACACTCTTGGAAAACGTGCATAACGATTGTTGTTCTACCTATTTTTTAAGTTTTAGATACAATTTTACTAAGTACGTGCTGTATATATCCGTTTAAAGTTGTATTTTATCTCAAACTAGCTGACCTAGCAAACGTTGTTTTACCAAAATAGCTTATAGCCTATATGTTATTCTAGTTTATAAGCTACAATACTGCCAAGTTTCATCAAAATCCGTCCAGTACTTTCTGCGTGAAATAGTAACAAACATCCACCCACACATACAAACATTCACGTTTGTAATATTAGTAGGAGTGTTACGGAATAATCGTCCATACTTAACAATTACACCCTGTGCACAGTATCGGGGTTTAGCGTCAAACCCCTGTGCGTGTGAAATAAAATGTCCCGGTAAGAATATTACAAACAAAAGCGTATTTATTACACGAGAAATCTGCTTAATATGTTAATTGTCAGATTATAAAAATAATACTTCAGCGAACCCCCGTCGGCTCATTTGTTCCAAACATCGGGCTCCTTCACCCAAATCACAATAAACGTCACTTGGAGGATTATACACGTTATTTATTTTGGTAAATGTTGCTATAAATGGGCTTAAATGTTCTGGCCGTGTTGTGTTCGGCCACGAATTGGAGGATCACTACTGATGCTCAGGGTTTTTTTTTAGTATGTATGGACGGGTAACAAAATGGTGGACCACCCTAAGGGTCATATTCTGAAAGAAAATTACCCATTGATGAGAATTTGGCCCCTTTTGGCACTTGTAATTAGAGTCAGAAATAGCATAAAAGTTATCTGAGTAGTGTTTGGTTCGTGTTTCAGAATATGGGCCTGAGATTGAAAATCGTATGAATATCATTAGACAATACGGGTAATTTTCTCTTTGTCACATTATAGAAATTCTGCCTTATCGATATTGATTTTGTCTGTTCCCCAGTTACAAGCTCAGCTTAACTTGTCAGTTGTACCTCAAATACGGAATGACGAAATTCAATAGAACTTCGTAAAACTTTTCTTAAGTTACATCGAGTTTATTATAATTAAATTATTATAATTCATGTTGGTTATCCTGTGAAGGTAAACTTATGATATATATAAAAAAAAAATCATATGTATGCATTGCAATGCGGCGCATATTTTCCTCTTATTTCTATACCGTCTTTAGTTTAATTACTATGTGGGATCCAAGACAGAAGGCTAAGTCCTCCCGGGATGTAGCCCAGTCGTCACTGATTGAGCTCTTGTCTATTCTGGATGCCGCTGTAGGCTCTAACAGGAATCACAGTGGTGGGAAAGTGGGTGGGAATATCCCGGATTATGGTAGAATATATTATGTCTGATAATATGGGCATATTTTACTATGATGAACCCAACGTTTTTAACATCTACCATACTTACACACTCTTTCTATCATAGCAACAACATTATAAAACAACAAAAAAAGACTACTGTTTTTATCAAAATCAATACAATGAATAAAAATCTCTGTGACAGTATCAGGTGCCTACCTTTTATATTTTGTAAATAATAAAGTATGTTTGTAAGAGATGACCACAACAGGCTGCGAAATATTTGACGGGTTTATTCAAATCATTCTTTGTTTTTGGTTCGGCATTTTGCGATACGATTGCGATATTTTACATTAATAAAATATCAAATTGTGAGATCAAAGGCTTTTTAAAAAACGTATTTCAGTGTTGTATATTCGAAGAGGTATTATTTAAAAAAAATGTAAAATGTAAAAAATTGTGCATGTTATTATTTCTGCGCTTTTAATTACGAAAACAATTTATTTTTATTTTCACATACACACACTTCACTTCATGCCCTTTAATCCTAAAGCGGGGTAGGCAGAGGCACTTGCTTTTATTTTAATTTTATACTTTATTGTAAAAATATTTGTTTGAGAGCGTAATCGCAACAAGAGTTAGGTAGAAGTTAATCCGAAAAAAAGTAAATAAAAAAAAAATCAGACACTTAGCACACATTGTGGTGTGTAGATTTTCTAAGGATGATTTCCTTTATAATTAAATTTCATTATACATCTTGATTTTCCATGTTGATCTCCTCGACAAAACAAGTGCAGTGCTACAGGAACAAATATTTGTGGCTGGTCAGGACAAATAAAAGACATTTTAATTTGAAGACGTTATTTAAAAAAAGTTATAAACAATTGTTTTTGTTTTGTTTGTAAAAAAAGGAGGGTTAAGGTTTAGGACATGGGCATTTGTAATTAAGGAGTTGAATGCTAAGGAGTGTCAACTGACTAGTTAATGGAACTGGCGACTTGGAGCAACTGACGTATTGAAGATTTAAAAATGATTTTCGATACTCGGCGTCTGGGACATAAAAGAGAAGAAAGAAAAGGTTGTCTGTAAATTCGGTATACGGACGTGACAACGTCAAACATTACAGTAGTAGTAGTACACACGCTTGCGGAACGGGACAATGACGTCATCTTTTTCGTGCATGCAGCCCGTAGTATCGAGTTTTTAAACGTTGTGACGTCAAAAATAAAGAGAAGTGACGTTGAAAAAAAACTTTTTACTCGCGTCCCTCCTTCATGCTAGTCACTATCTCTAAACACAGTATCCAAACAAGAAAAAAATAAATAAACAGTAGATAGGTAATTATTTCTGCTGCTCTACATGGCGGTGACCTATCTAGAAGCGTTAGCTAGTTGAAAACGTTTTCTAGTGCCTCTTGGTATTCTGCGAGAGCTCGTTTCCTTAATAAGCGGAGGAAGGAAAATACCTGTCGGAAACAGTGCCGCTGTAGGTAAAGAAAATTCTAGAATGTTAGAATAATCCGTACCATGTGCTCTGTATTGGAGTTGAAACAATTTCCTAGCGATCATGTAAATAATTCGTTATTCGCTACTGTATGCCATATACTGTGAACAGGTAGCGTGACCTATTTGGTATTAGTATTCTGCCCACGAAAGAAGCGAGTCTTCCGTGATTCTGCTAAAACAATAGAAGCGCCGAAATCGTTCAGCATTTAAGTAGATACATATTCATTACGTGTACATTAGGATCGTAGCACGTGGAAAAGGACAGCTTACAGTCTGAAGGTCTTCAAGTCGCGGGTAAATAGGTACCTAATGAACAAGTGTGCTAAAAAAAAGGATGGTCAACACCAATTACGGTGGGAAACATTTGTATGTTAAATACACCATTATAGAGGTACATATTAGACAAAAAAGAAACCTTAAAAAATCATACTAAAAGTTTAAACCGGGTATTACGCCGCGAAAATTAACTAAAGATAATCATTCAGCGTACCTTCGTTACATGACAATTAATACCCGGTTTGAAAAATACTAAAAAACCATCTACTGGATGGAACTAGCGCCTGGTCAAAACCGAAATACCTACTTCATAAGAAAGCGATCCTTATTCATGATACGGGATACGCTTTTTACTTTTCCCCTGGGAAATACATCATTGGCAGTAGCTTGTCGAGACCAATCAGCACGTGTTGCCGTCACATATTGCTCTTGGACAATTACTGATATTCAGTCTGGCATAAAGCTTGAGCCGGCATCGCGTGCTTCTACCTAACTCGCATAGCTCACGATACACTGATGTCGTTGTGCAGAATCTAGGCCTATTTTTGAATGACATGGCAGTCGGCATGTTATTGGATTTTTTAATGCTTTTGTTGCCAGATTTATACACGAAACAATCGTGTATAAATCTGGCGGGTTTTTTGCCGCGCTTTCACGCGGGAAATGTGCATTTTTTATGACGGCAATTAGTGGAGGGCTTTTTTTTTTCCGCGCGCTCGAAACTGATGCCATTTTTATTTCGCTTTTGTTTTACGCGTATTTGGAAGTGCATAGTAAATGATATGAGTCAATAAATGATCGCACTACAGATTTGTTTCAAAATCGACTATTCCCTTTTATGTAGCTGAAAAAAGCTTTTGAAATTGTCATGTACATTTTGTTTGGTAAAGTAGACTGTTACATATTTTACACTAGCTGAAGCCCACAAACGTTATTTGCCAATATACATTATTAACAGTGTTTCTCTGCTATTATAGGAATGTATAATACATACACACATTCTATGTAGTCAAGAAAACCGCCTTAACATCCGTTGCATAGTTTTCAAGATCTAAGCATACATAGTGACAGACAGCGGCAGGCGACTTTGTTTTATACTATGTGTTGATTGCACAAAAACACTTATCTTTTTATTTTGTTTTTTTTTAATCACTTTGAACAAGCGTTTGACCACCATGAACTATAGTTCCCATACCATATATATATACATATATATATACCCATATACCATAGTCTGAAACCATACCTAGGAAAAGAAGATTTATCTGTGTTCGAATCGGCAGAAATTAGGCATACCTACCAAAGTGACACAGAACGTATGAATAATACGAAAATAGTTTAAAAAAAAGCTTTACATGATTCTCAAAACATCATAGACACGCAACCAGCTTTGTCAAAATGATTCACAAGACACTCAATAAAGTATCCGCGCTCGTATCGCTGTTTAATGAATACTACATAAGCCCACATAAGGCTTACCTGTCTTGTGGAATTTGTGTTCTTAAATCAAGAGCATATACAAACGAGAACTGGAGGTTAAATATGGCCAATAAAGCAGATTCGCTATCGTATAAAGATGGAATTGACGTCAGTTTGCATGGTCCTCGTTAATGACTGTAGCCAGACAAGATTATTAATCAGAGGTTGTGATGCTATCCTATCTTTCATATTAATAGGTGCCCTCAATGGTGTTCTCAGAATGGATTAAAAAATAATGGTTAGACTGTCGAGATCATGGAAGTCCACTGCTGGATAAAGGCATATCCGATTGCACGCCACTGTTATCTGTTTTCGGCTTGTCGCATCCAGCTTCTGTAAGGCATCTTGTGTTTAGAGCGTCTGTGGTCCAGTTGGTCGGATACTTGACTTCTAACCGGGAGGTCGCGGGTTCGAGTCCGGCTACTGGACGTGTACCAATGGGACCCTTTTTCAGAGCCTATGTACACAACGCAACGCTCGTACGGTGAAGAACAACGTGATGAAACCCGCACACCACAAGGTGTGCAAACCCTATAACGGCGATGGGCTCACCCGCTGTCACGTTGCGTTAAATACTCTTGGTGAACCGTGGGCTTTAGTAAGTGCCTTCTCCGCTTTGGGATAAAAAGACGTGAAGTGTATATTTGTATAATCCCCCGGTAAAGGTCGCCATTGTGATGAAACTTGCTTAGCACAAGGTCTGCGAACTACATCACATTCTTTTAAATACATTTGATGAACCGTGGGCATTTGCTTAGGAAGTGCCATTGCCTAACCCGCTTTTGATTTAATACACCTGACATTTTAATAAATACTGAAAAGTTTAACGTACGTACGTAGAAAAACACTTCCAATCGAACATTGAAAGCAATCCGAAAATTATAAATTCTCAAAAACCGATCCATTGGGAGCAGTTTTGCAGAAAGCCTGCAGCCCCGAAACTGTACGAGGCTGCCATTTATCTTGTCCTGGCAAAGTTTAAGCACCTGATAATATTTCGATCAATGATCGGCTTTGCTCGGGACGCGGTTCCGGGATTACAGGTTATTTGTATCTGGTTCGTGCTGCATTTATAATTAATGCGATATAAGAAGTAATAACCAATATTCAATCACTACATAGTATAAAAAATGTCGCCTTGTCTGTCCCTATTTTTATGCTTATATCTTTCAAACTACGCAATGGATTTTTATGGGGTTTACTTTAGTAGATAGAGTGATTCTCGAGGAAGGATTTCATGTAGAAATTAAACATACATTTTATTCGTTCATTACACCAAATCACATTAGAGTCTAGAACAATTATATTTACATTTTCTTAAAAGCCACACTGTGTCCTTTTTGAAAGTGCCCAACACCCTAGCAGCTTTACCCCTCTGGATGGCTATGGAGATTTGAACCAGATACAAAACCGAGCGGCGAGTCCGACCCAAAGTCCCTCAAGCGACGGCCTATGCACCGCACAAAATCCCACGCCTCTTCACACCACGCTCCGCTCACCTATTATATCTATACTAATAATATTATAAAGAGGAAAGATTTGTTTGTTTGTTGAATAGGCTCCGAAGCTACTGAACGGATTTTGATGATTCTTACACTAAAAGACGTTTTTCCAAATGAACATAGGCTACTTTTTATCCCGAAATTCTAACGGGAACGGGAAGATGCGAGTAACACTGCCTGGCACAGCTAGTGCATAATTATAATACATGCATATAATAGAATATAAACACTATCAATAATGTGTTATGAGAAAGCAACGTTTGCCAGGGCACCTAGTTATCGTTATATATTAGAAAGATATCATTTCAAAAAGAGCCAAAGCCGCGGATCTGATACGGCAATGGCCAAGCCATATAGTTCGTTGGGCTATTGAGATCGAGTGAGAGAGAGAGAGTTTAGACGACAGCACTAGCGGAGAGAAAGGCAGAAGACTGATCGTTGTGGCGCGCTTTGGGGAGGCTTATGTCCAGCAGTGAACGTCAGTGGTCTGACTTTATGACGATGATAATGAAGATTTAAAATATAACCCCCTTACCAATAAACGCGTTGTCACTTATACAACGGTTATTAAAGGTCTACTAGAACTGGTTATTCCGTATTTGACATACAACTGACAAGTTAAGTTGAGCTTTGTGTATCTTCGAAATAGCAATTCCGCCATTATTAGTAAGAAGAGAGTAAGTTAGTTTATAAAGTCGAATCCCTATTCCCAGTGGCATCACTTGTGAACGGTTACAATTTCAACAAGCGTAGTAGGAAAGTCACTTTTGTAGCTGACTATACCAACCAGTTCACTTTTAATCCTTCGAATTCCCTCGGGAACCGGAATAGAGTAGCTCCATGCGGAATAGATTGGATTAAGTAAAGGTACAGGCGGACATTGTATCAATACACAACTAGAGGGGTAGTCAGAGATTGTGTCAATACAAAGCGCGTCCAGTTGAACGGTGCAATATCTCTGCACTGCAGTTAGTTCCCAAGTCACTGACCCGCGGCGCTGGCTACTTATATAATGGCGTCTACACACTGTTTAGTGTGTAGGTGTATGTAGGGGAGGTTCTTGCCCGTGTTTTTGTACATACTGGTCCGTTGTAGTGGTCAGCATGTCTGCTTCTGTTCCGTAAGGTCGTGGGTTCGATTCCCACTGCTGACAGGTATTTAGGTGATGAGCTACTACTTAAAAAGTACTTGTCCGATGTGTTTGGGTGTTTTATTTATATAAGTATGTATTTATAAGTAAAAAAAATGTCTTTAAGTAATTGTACATTTCGTTGTCTGAATTCCATAACACAAGTGCTTTACTTAACATGGGATGAAGGCAATGTGTGTGTTGTTGTAAAATATTTATTTATTTATTATTATTTACACTTTCTATTACGATTACGATTATACACTAATCGTAATCCCCAAAAGACAAACGGGGTGGACAAATCCTCAGGATAACAAGCGTCCTTCGGCCACATTTAGCATATTAACCTTTAATCAAACAAAGGCTAGTATATTCCCACTTGACCAATACATACTTTGAACCTTATTCAATGTTTTTGTTCATTGGGATTATCTAAAGATCTCAGAGAATAATCACATAAGGTATGTAACAATACAGGACACATACCTATTTAATCATTAAACAATGCTGTCACATTGTAGGTACTTAAAAGCTAGTTTTGATGATAAACATCACCCGGGTTTATGTGATGGAGTCTGTAATTAGAATAAGAACAGCGAGGTTATGTGAGTGGTTAAGAAAAACCTCACGGTGTCTTCTGGATCATCATCAGCAGCATGGCGTCCACTGTACTGGACGAGGGCCTCCCCCAACTCATCATCAGCCACATAACGTCCACTGCTGGTCGAGGGCGGGTTGGCGATCGCAGTGGTGTTGTTGTAGTTTAACTCACAGAGAGCGCTGCTGCCCGTTCTCTGAAGAGCTCCCTCGGTCGCCTCTTACGACTCCCATGACGGGAAAAGTTGGGCTGGGGTGGTGACACATGTATTCTATTCGCCGTCACCACACGGCCAATTATTCTTTCCCCCAATTATTGCCATGTTATTACTCCTGCGCTCGCATGTTGTTGGTACGGGCATTTGTGACATCCCCGGTTACCCCTATTTCAGAAGTGGCATGAAGTGTATGTAAAATATGAATACTGGTACTTAATTTTAATGTTAAACATCGCAATTATAACGAAACACTCAGAGGATCAACCGTCTCCAAATTAATTAGCGAATAATTACGTATCAAAGAGAAGACCGGAGTTTTCAAGTAATTAAAAGTTTAATAACTTATAAGTACAGTCAGCAATAACTCAATTAATGTTGCGCGACTTTGCAACCATTGCGCATTCCACAAAACGTTAGCTCAGGGAAACAATTTTCAGTTTAACTAATCATGCCTTGAAAAATACCTAATAATTTTAACGTGATAATTATCAGATCGGGGAAACTAAGCCGATTATTTCTTGCAGCTTCTTTTATTATATTCAACTATTATTTTCTGCCTACCCCGCATTGGAATTAAAAGCCGTGAAGAGTACTTTTTTATTTATAATTATATTACTGGAATATTTTTAATACCAGCTGTGCCTTATTTATTGCAAATAGGCTAGAGTTTTACCACCATGCTGTCCGATATTAAACTGCGACGTGGTCTACGATAGAGAACTTAAAGATCCCTCTAGTAAAAATACATTTCACGCCATTTAATCCCAAAGAGGGGTAGGCAGAGGCACTTGCTAAAGCAAATGCCCACGGTTCACCAAGCGTATTTAACCCAACGTGACATCGCCGTTATAGGGTGGACACACCTTGTGGTGTGCGGGTTTCATCACGATGTTGTCCTTCAACGTACGAGCGTTGCGTTGCGTACATAGGCTTCGAAAAAGAGTCCCATTGGTACACGTCCAGTAGCCGGACTCGAACCCGCGACCTCACGGTTACAAGTCAAGTATACGACCAAATGGATCACTATAGTGTAGAAATTATTTAAGATAATAGAAAATATTAAGTATTTTTTCTGTATTATTTGTATAATGTCTGCTTAAAAGTTATTCCGTTCGTTGGGATCCAGATCATTACTTAATGTAACCAACGATCTGGTGACATTAATTTAGCAAAATATTGATATATTGATAAAGACACGACATAAGAGTTTGTATCAAAAGCTGAAACTTGAAAAAATAAAAGATAAAATGAAATCGTGGACGTCCAATAGCCTTTCATATAAAAATGGATTATGGTGAAGCATAAAACTAATTTGCGGAGAATGCAAAAGCCGCCGAGCTTGATCCGGGCTTACCGCAAAAGATCAATGGCATTTCCATGGTACCGGAATATCAATGTGATTTCACCGAGGCAAATTTATGGAATTTATAATTGGTAATTTTGATAAATCCCCCGTTACCGTTATGCTGAAAATATTTACGGGAAATGTGTCTTAATTTGAAGTTTAAACAAATCTTAAACCTTTTACCTCATTGTTAGATACGCTTCACATCATTTCACGGTGATTAATCCAAAAGCGGGATAAGGGATCGCTTCCTTGTGTAATAGCGGAATTGATTGAATTGAATTAGTATGATTTTCATCGAAATATTCATATGTTTTACACAATTAAGACACACACGATAGAAGAATAATTAGCGAAATCGGTCTAGCCGTTCACGCGTGACTTTGGGAAATGGATTACTTTTTATTTACACCTTTACATACTTAGATACCATCGCAAATTCCTTAATACAACACAGGGAAATATATTCCAACTTCATCATCATCATCATCAGCCCATACTTGTCCACTGCTGGACATAGGCCTCTCCAATTGCACACCACTGTGATCTGTTTTCGGCTTCTCGCATCCGGCTTCTGCCAGCCATCTTGCGTATATCATCAGTCCACCTTGCCTGAGGGCACTCCCACTTAGTCTAAACTAACTTTGAACCTTAAGGAAAACCTTCACTACAGGCAGATTAATCAAATTTTCTAGAAGAAATATACAACAGCGAATGAATGCTATATGTAGGGTTATTGTCATCATCATTTTCCTGCCCGTCTCCCCACACTACGATTATTGTATTACGTCAAAATTTCCTTAAACTGCCTATATTCTTTTAGCGAAACCACGTCGTTAGACTCATGTCATTAGAATTTAAAATCCTAGAGAAAATCTTAAAAGTCTTGTTGTATGAAGGGTTAAGGAATGATTACAATCACACAGGCCTGTTTACAATCTGTGGGAATACATTTTTCATCGCGATTTTAGATATTTTGCGTTGGGATTTTGTGAGTTTTCCAGTTCAGTTAGTTAGTCTGCTTTAAATATTTTATTAATGTCAATAGGAGTTTACCATCAAGTGGAATAATATATTAAAAACATATATTTTGCCTTTATCACCTGAATTATTAGTGTGTGTCGATTTCACACTAGTATTCGAATGGAACGAGACTGTACATCTATATCTTTGGGATAAAGCGAGAAAAATCCGTGGCTCATTCTTTAGATTTCAGAAAAGTGAAAATGT